>CM059781.1:6391635-6529135 GCA_030435695.1 Brachymystax lenok tsinlingensis | reverse complement strand
ATCTTTAGTGACCACAGAGAGTCAGGACAGCCATTTAACGTCCCATACGAAGGACAACAGCCTACACAGGGCAATGTCCCCAATCACTGCAGTGGGGCATTGGGATTAAAAAAAAAGTTGTATTGTGACCAGAGGAAAGAGTGCCTCCTCAAGGCCTTCCAACACCACTTCCAGCACAATCTGGTCTCTTCCAGGGACCGACCCTGCTTAAATGGGTGTCCTGACTCTCTGTGGTCACTTTAACTTCAGTGGGATGAAGGGCCCAAGCATTTAACCACAGTCACCTACCCTAACCTTGGACAGGGCTCAAGCCTACCTATTGGCTCTAGGGTTACATTCCGTTCTAACCTGCTGGGGACAGCAGTAGCATCTTCTCCTGAAACCCCAAAACGACCACAGAGAGAGGGACATGTTAAGAGCTTGTTAAGAGCCCGATAAGAGCCTGATAAGAGCCTAATAAGAGCCTCATAAGAGCCCCATAAGAGCCTCATAAGAGCTTGATATGAGCCTGAAAAGAGCCTGTTAATAGCCTGTTAAGAGCTTGTTAAGAGCCTCATAAGAACCTGATAAGAGCCTCATTAGAACCTGATAAAAGTCTGTAATGAGCCTCCTGTTAAGAGCTTGTTAAGAGCCTGATTAGAGCCTGATAAAAGTCTGTTATAAGCCTCCTGTTAAAAGCTTGTTAAGAGCCTGATGAGAGCCTATTAAGAGCCTGAAAAGAGCCTGATAAGAGCCTGATAGGAGCCTCAAAAGAGCCTGATAAGAGCCTAATAAGAGCCTAATAAGCGCCTGATAAGAGTCTGTTAAGAGCTTGTTAAGAGCCTGATAAGAGCCTAATAAGAGCCTCATAAGATCCCCATAAGAGCATCGTAAGAGCCTGATATGCACCTGATAAATAGCTTGTTAATAGCTTGTTAAGAGCCTAAAAAGAGCCTGTTAAGAGACTGTTAAGAGCCGTATAAGAGCTTGTTAAGAGCCTCATAAGAGCCGGATAAGAGCCTCATAAGATCCTGATAAGAGTCTGTTTTGAGCCTCCTGTTAAGAGCTTGTTAAGAGCCTGATAAGAGCCTATAATTAGCCTCAAAAGAGCCTGATAAGAGCCTCATAAGATCCTGATAAGAGTCTGTTATGAGCCTCCTGTTAAGAGCTTGTTAAGAGCCTCATAAGATCATGATAAGAGTCTGTTATGAGCCTCCTGTTAAGAGCTTGTTAAGAGCCTGATAAGAGCCTAAAAATAGCCTCTAAAGAGCCTGATACGAGCCTCATAAGAGCCTCATGTTAAGAGCTTGTTAAGAACCTGATAAGAGCCTGATAAGAGCCTGTTAAGAGCCTGATAAGAGCCTCAAAAGAGCCTGATAAGAGCCTGATAAGAGCCTGTTAAGAGCTTGTTAAGAGCCCAATAAGAGCCTGATAAAAGCCTAATAAAAGCCTCATAAGAGCCCCATATGAGCCCAGTAAGAGCCTGATATGAGCCTGATAAGAGCTTGTTAAGAGCCTGAAAAGAGCCTGATAAGAGCCTCATGAGATCCTGATAAGTCTGTTATGAGCCACCTGTTAAGAGCTTGTTAAGAGCCTGATAAGAGCCTGATAATAGTCTGATAAGAGCCTATTAAGAGGCTGATAAGAGCCTGATAATAGCTTGATAAGAGCCTATTAAGTGCCTGATAAGAGCCTGATAAGGATCACTGGGGATCAATGCATCAATAGAAACCTAATGGCTTTGGGCTTCCAACCGGATCCCAAATGGCACCCTGTTGGCACCCTGGGATGGAAGGGAGATTGGAGGTTGATGGGAGGTTGATGGAAGGGGGATGGAAGGGAGATGAGAGGGGGATGGGAGGTTGATGGAAGGGGGATGGAAGGGAGATGAGAGGGGATGGGAGGTTGATGGAAGGGGATGGGAGGTTGATGGAAGGGGGATGGAAGGGAGATGAGAGGGGGATGGAAGGGAGATGGGAGGTTGATGGAGATTGATGGAGATTGATGGGAGGTTGATGGGAGGGTGATGGGAGGTTGATGGGAGTGTGATGGAAGGGAGATGGGAGGTTGATGGAGATTGATGGAGGTTGATGGGAGGGTGATGGGAGGTTGATGGGAAGTTGATGGGAGGGTGATGGGAGGTTGATGGGAGGTTGATGGAAGGGGGATGGAAGGGAGATGAGAGGGGGATGGAAGGGAGATGGGAGGTTGATGGAGGTTGATGGAGATTGATGGAGGTTGATGGGAGGTTGATGGGAGGTTGATGGAGATTGATGGGAGGTTGATGGAGATTGATGGGAGATTGATGGGAGGTTGATGGAAGGGAGATGGGAGGTTGATGGAGGTTGATGGGAGGTTGATGGAGGTTGATGGAGATTGATGGAGGTTGATGGAGATTGATGGGAGGTTGATGGAGATTGATGGAGATTGATGGGAGGTTGATGGGAGGTTGATGGAGATTGATGGGAGGTTGATGGAGATTGATGGAGATTGATGGGAGGTTGATGGAGGTTGATGGGAGGTTGATGGAGATTGATGGAGATTGATGGGAGGTTGATGGGAGGTTGATGGAGGTTGATGGAGGTTGATGGGAGGTTGATGGAGGTTGATGGGAGGGTGATGGGAGGTTGATGGGAGGTTGATGGGAGAGTGATGGGAGGTTGATGGGAGGTGGGTGGGAGATTGATGGGAGGGTGATGGGAGGTTGATGGGAGGTTGATGGGAGGGTGATGGGAGGTTGATGGGAGGTTGATGGGAGGTTGATGGAGGTTGATGGGAGGTTGATGGGAGGTTGATGGGAGGTTGATGGGAGGTTGATGGGAGGGTGATGGGAGGTTGATGGGAGGTTGATGGGAGGGTGATGGGAGGGTGATGGGAGGTTGATGGGAGAGTGATGGGAGGTTGATGGGAGGTGGGTGGGAGATTGATGGGAGGGTGATGGGAGGTTGATGGGAGGTTGATGGGAGGGTGATGGGAGGTTGATGGGAGGTTGATGGGAGGTTGATGGAGGTTGATGGGAGGGTGATGGGAGGTTGATGGGAGGTTGATGGGAGGGTGATGGGAGGTTGATGGGAGGGTGATGGGAGGTTGATGGGAGGTTGATGGGAGGTTGATGGGAGGGTGATGGGAGGGTGATGGGAGGTTGATGGGAGGTTGATGGGAGGTTGATGGGAGGTGGGTGTTAGAGCGATAATGAGAGAGAAAGGGGGACAAGGAAAGAGAGAGAGAAGCAGTGGACAGCAATAAATCACATCAAAGTTCATTTGTCACATGCGTCGAATACAACAGTGTGTAGACCTTACCATGAAATGCTGACTTACAAGCCCTTAACCAACAATACAGTTCAAGAAATAGAGTTAAGAAAATATTTATTTAATATTTAATTAATAAAGTAAAACATTTAATTAAAAGTAACACAATAAAATAACATTGACGAGTCTATATACAGGGGGTACCAGTACTGAGTCAATGTGCGGGGGTACAGGTTAGTTGAGGTAATTTGTACATGTAGGTAGGGGTAAAGTGACTATGCATAGATCATAAACAGCGAGTAGCAGCATACAAAACAAAGTGGTGTGGGGGGGAAGCTGTCAAGGAGCCTTTTAGTCCTAGACTTGGCGCTCCGGATGCCGAGCAGTTGCCATACCAGGCGAAGATGTAACCGGTCAGGATGCTCTCGATGGTGCAGCTGTAGAACGTTTTGAGTATCTGGGGACCCATGGTGTGTTTGGACCATGATAGTTTGTTGGTGATGTGTACACCGAGGAACTTGATACTCTCAACAATAGGGAGAAAGTGAGAGAGGGAGATAGACATCACTCATCCATGTACTTATATGTACATATTCTCATTCACCCCTTTAGATTTGTGTGTATTAGGTAGTTGTTGGGGAATTGTTAGAATACTTGTTAGATATTACTGCACTGTCGGAACTAGAAGCACAAGCATTTCACTACACTCGCATTAACATCTTCTGTGTATGTGACCAATAACATGTGATTTGATTTGATTTAGACAAAGGAACCAGAGTGAAAGAAAAAGCTTCAATCGATTATTACTAAAAACTACATTATTTGCATATTAGAGATCAGTCAAAAAGGCCTTTCATATTGTTACATCACAAACCTTCACCATTCTCCAATGACAGGTACAGGAAGTGAACTAGAACAGCTTCCCTTTGTGTCTTAATCCTCTGAGTGAAGCACCCCTACCCCACGTCCCCCTGGGTGGGCCAGTAAATAACTCATCTCTTTCTTCTAATAGACTGGCTCAAGGTGGACTTCATTGGAGTGTGAGGACGTGACATCTCTATGGCAGACAAGTGTGTACTCCAGAGTGTGTATTTCCATTATGACCTACGCAGTCGTGTTTAGTGAAGGCGTGACAGAGTTGAATCCACCACTTCACAGCCAGCAGGTTTACTGTCTGATCCTCAGCCCTGAGTAAACACAAAAGAGAGGGGGTCGACACACACACACCTCTACAGGCAGACACACGCACACGCACACACACGCACACACGCGCACATGCACACACACACACCTCTACAGGCAGACGCACACACACGCACACACGCGAGCACACGCGCACATGCACACACACACACCTCTACAGGCAGACGCACGCACACGCACACACGCGAGCACACACGCACATGCACACACACACACCTCTACAGGCAGACGCACGCACACGCACACACGCACACGCGCACACACGCACACACGCGAGCACACGCGCACACACACACACACGCACATGCACACACACACCTCTACAGGCAGACGCACGCACACGCACACGCCGCACACGCGCACACACGCACACACGCGAGCACACGCGCACACACACACACACGCACATGCACACACACACACCTCTACAGGCAGACGCACGCACACGCACACGCGCACACGCGCACACACGCGAGCACACGCGCACACACACACACACGCACATGCACACACACACACCTCTACAGGCAGACGCACGCACATGCACACACGCGCACATGCACACACACACGCATGTGCACACGCACGCACAGTGCTAGGCAAAGCCTCTGCCTACACCATTGCGTTGCACACGCTGATACACATTGAGGTACACACATGCAAAAACGCATGCACATGATCCAAATACAATTCCACACAGTGTCCCCAAACCCATCACAGAGACTTGGAATATAGACAATGTAACATTAAGTCCCACGTTCCTCTAAAAATCAGTCATTCAACCCCACTGTAAGCAACGTGTTTATACTTTGTCATGCTGAATTTACATTAGAGGCCAGCTGTGATTTTATGGCATCGTTACCATTGTACCTAATGAACACGTCTGTCCATGCAGGGAATGGGAGGGGAGTGGGAAAAATGAGAGACTGATTGGAACCAGATCTGTGGTCGGATCCAAGACCAGTAACTACGTGACTCCAGGAACAGACCTTCTATAGAACAAATTGATTAATAATGCTGATGAAGTGAGGTCAAAGGCAGGATGGATTGTAAGGCATCAACGAAGGACTATCCAAAGTGTTACCCAATGCGGTTGACAGTTTTGCTAGGGATTCAAATCAAAGTTTATTAGTCACGTGCGCCGAATACAACAGGTGTAGACCTTACAGTGAAATGCTTACTTACAGGCTCTAACCAACAGTGCAAAAAATGTATTAGGTGAACAATAGGTAAGTAAAGAAATAAAAACAACAGTAAAAAGACAGTGAAAAATAAACATAGTGAGGATTTATACAGTAGCGAGGCTATATACAGTAGAGAGGCTATATACAGCAGAGGGGCTATATACAGTAGAGAGGCTATATACAGTAGTGAGGCTATATACAGTAGCAAGGCTATAACAGTAGCGAGGCAATATACAGTAGCGAGGCTATATACAGTAGAGAGGCTATATACAGTAGAGGGGCTATATACAGTAGAGAGGCTATATACAGTAGTGAGGCTATATAAAGTAGCGAGGCTATATACAGTAGAGAGGCTATATACAGTAGAGAGGCTATATACAGTAGTGAGGCTATATACAGTAGAGAGGCTATATACAGTAGCGAGGCTATATACAGTAGCGAGGCTCTATACAGTAGAGAGGTTATAACAGTAGTGAGGCTATATACAGTAGCGAGGCTATAACAGCAGAGAGGCTATAACAGTAGCGAGGCTATATACAGTAGCACTGTTATTAACAGTAGCGAGGCTATAACAGTAGTGAGGCTATATACAGTAGAGAGGCTATATACAGTAGTGAGGCTATAACAGTAGTGAGGCTATATACAGTAGCACTGTTATTAACAGTAGCGAGGCTATAACAGTAGAGAGGCTATATACAGTAGTGAGGCTATATACAGTAGTGAGGCTATAACAGTAGCGAGGCTATAACAGTAGAGAGGCTATAACAGTAGCGAGGCTATAACAGTAGAGAGGTTATCACAGTAGCGAGGCTATATACAGTAGCACTGTTATTAACAGTAGCGAGGCTATAACAGTAGTGAGGATATATACAGTAGTGAGGCTATATACAGTAACGAGGCTATAACAGTAGTGAGGCTATATACAGTAGTGAGGCTATATACAGTAGAGAGGCTATATACAGTAGTGAGGCTATATACAGTAGTGAGGCTATAACAGTAGCGAGGCAATATACAGTAGCGAGGCTATATACAGTAGAGAGGCTATATACAGTAGAGGGGCTATATACAGTAGTGAGGGTATATAAAGTAGCGAGGCTATATACAGTAGAGAGGCTATATACAGTAGAGAGGCTATATACAGTAGCGAGGCTATAACAGTAGCGAGGCAATATACAGTAGCGAGGCTATATACAGTAGAGAGGCTATATACAGCAGAGGGGCTATATACAGTAGAGAGGCTATATACAGTAGTGAGGCTATATACAGTAGCGAGGCTATAACAGTAGCGAGGCAATATACAGTAGCGAGGCTATATACAGTAGAGAGGCTATATGCAGTAGAGGGGCTATATACAGTAGAGAGGCTATATACAGTAGTGAGGCTATATAAAGTAGCGAGGCTATATACAGTAGAGAGGCTATATACAGTAGAGAGGCTATATACAGTAGTGAGGCTATATACAGTAGAGAGGCTATATACAGTAGTGAGGCTATATAAAGTAGCGAGGCTATATACAGTAGCGAGGCTCTATACAGTAGAGAGGTTATAACAGTAGTGAGGCTATATACAGTAGCGAGGCTATAACAGTAGAGAGGCTATAACAGTAGCGAGGCTATATACAGTAGCACTGTTATTAACAGTAGCGAGGCTATAACAGTAGTGAGGCTATATACAGTAGAGAGGCTATATACAGTAGTGAGGCTATAACAGTAGTGAGGTTATATACAGTAGCACTGTTATTAACAGTAGCGAGGCTATAACAGTAGAGAGGCTATATACAGTAGTGAGGCTATATACAGTAGTGAGGCTATAACAGTAGCGAGGCTATAACAGTAGTGAGGCTATAACAGTAGCGAGGCTATAACAGTAGAGAGGTTATCACAGTAGCGAGGCTATATACAGTAGCACTGTTATTAACAGTAGCGAGGCTATAACAGTAGTGAGGCTATATACAGTAGTGAGGCTATATACAGTAACGAGGCTATAACAGTAGTGAGGCTATATACAGTAGTGAGGCTATATACAGTAGTGAGGCTATAACAGTAGCGAGGCTATATACAGTAACGAGGCTATAACAGTAGTGAGGCTATATACAGTAGTGAGGCTATATACAGTAACGAGGCTATAACAGTAGTGAGGCTATATACAGTAACGAGGTTATAACAGAAGCGAGGCTATAACAGTAGTGAGGCTATATTCAGTAGTGAGGCTATATACAGTAGTGAGGCTATAACAGTAGTGAAGCTATATACAGTAGTGAGGCTATATACAGTAGTGAGGCTATAACAGTAGCGAGGCTATAACAGTAGCGAGGCTATTTACAGTAGTGAGGCTATATACAGTAGCGAGGCTATAACAGTAGTGAGGATATATACAGTAGCGAGGCTATATACAGTAGCGAGGCTATATACAGTAGCGAGGCTATAACAGTAGCGAGGCTATATTCAGTAGTGAGGCTATAACAGTAGTGAGGCTATATACAGTAGCACTGTTATTAACAGTAGCGAGGCTATAACAGTAGCGAGGCTATTTACAGTAGTGAGGCTATATACAGTAGCGAGGCTATAACAGTAGTGAGGCTATATACAGTAGCGAGGCTATATACAGTAGCGAGGCTATATACAGTAGTGAGGCTATAACAGTAGCGAGGCTATAACAGTAGTGAGGCTATATACAGTAGCGAGGCTATATACAGTAGAGAGGTTATAACAGTAGAGAGGCTATATACAGTAGAGGGGCTATATACAGTAGTGAGGCTATATACAGTAGCGAGGCTATATACAGTAGAGAGGCTATAACAGTAGTGAAGCTATATACAGTAGAGAGACTATATACAGTAGTGAGGTTATAACAGTAGTGAGGCTATATACAGTAGCACTGTTATTAACAGTAGTGAGGCTATAACAGTAGTGAGGCTATATACAGTAGTGAGACTATAACAGTAGTGAGGCTATAACAGTAGCGACGCTATATACAGTAGCGAGGCTATATACAGTAGAGAGGCTATATACAGTAGTGAGGCTATATACAGTAGAGAGGCTATAACAGTAGAGAGGTTATAACAGTAGCGAGGCTATATACAGTAGCACTGTTATTAACAGTAGCGAGGCTATAACAGTAGTGAGGCTATATACAGTAGTGAGGCTATATACAGTAACGAGGCTATAACAGTAGTGAGGCTATATACAGTAGTGAGGCTATATACAGTAGTGAGGCTATAACAGTAGCGAGGCTATATACAGTAACGAGGCTATAACAGTAGTGAGGCTATATACAGTAGTGAGGCTATATACAGTAACGAGGCTATAACAGTAGTGAGGCTATATAGAGTAACGAGGTTATAACAGTAGCGAGGCTATAACAGTAGTGAGACTATATTCAGTAGTGAGGCTATATACAGTAGTGAGGCTATAACAGTAGTGAAGCTATATACAGTAGTGAGGCTATATACAGTAGTGAGGCTATAACAGTAGCGAGGCTATAACAGTAGCGAGGCTATTTACAGTAGTGAGGCTATATACAGTAGCGAGGCTATAACAGTAGTGAGGCTATATACAGTAGCGAGGCTATATACAGTAGCGAGGCTATATACAGTAGCGAGGCTATAACAGTAGCGAGGCTATATTCAGTAGTGAGGCTATAACAGTAGTGAGGCTATATACAGTAGCACTGTTATTAACAGTAGGGAGGCTATAACAGTAGCGAGGCTATTTACAGTAGTGAGGCTATATACAGTAGCGAGGCTATAACAGTAGTGAGGCTATATACAGTAGCGAGGCTATATACAGTAGTGAGGCTATATACAGTAGTGAGGCTATAACAGTAGCGAGGCTATAACAGTAGTGAGGCTATATACAGTAGCGAGGCTATATACAGTAGAGAGGCTATAACAGTAGTGAAGCTATATACAGTAGAGAGACTATATACAGTAGTGAGGCTATATACAGTAGCACTGTTATTAACAGTAGTGAGGCTATAACAGTAGTGAGGCTATATACAGTAGCGAGGCTATAACAGTAGTGAGGCTATAACAGTAGCGAAGCTATATACAGTAGCGAGGCTATATACAGTAGAGAGGTTATAACAGTAGTGAGGCTATAACAGTAGCGAGGCTATAACAGTAGAGAGGTTATAACAGTAGTGAGGCTATATACAGTAGCACTGTTATTAACAGTAGCGAGGCTATAACAGTAGAGAGGCTATATACAGTAGAGAGGCTATATACAGTAGTGAGGCTATAACAGTAGCGAGGCTATAAAAGTAGTGAGGCTATAACAGTAGCGAGGCTATAACAGTAGAGAGGTTATCACAGTAGCGAGGCTATATACAGTAGCACTGTTATTAACAGTAGCGAGGCTATAGCAGTGGTGAGGCTATATACAGTAGAGAGGCTATATACAGTAGTGAGGTTATATACAGTAGTGAGGTTATATACAGTAGAGAGGCTATATACAGTAGTGAGGTTATATACAGTAGTGAGGCTATATACAGTAAATAGGTTATATACAGTAGTGAGGCTATATACAGTAGTGAGGCTATAACAGTAGCGAGGCTATAACAGTAGTGAGGCTATAACAGTAGTGAGGCTATATACAGTAACGAGGCTATAACAGTAGTGAGGCTATATACAGTAGTGAGGCTATATACAGTAACGAGGCTATAACAGTAGTGAGGCTATATACAGTAACGAGGCTATAACAGTAGTGAAGCTATATACAGTAGTGAAGCTATATACAGAAGTGAGGCTATATACAGTAGTGAGGCTATATACAGTAACGAGGCTATAACAGTAGTGAGGCTATATACAGTAACGAGGCTATAACAGTAGTGAGGCTATATACAGTAACGAGGCTATAACAGTAGTGAGGCTATATACAGTAACGAGGCTATAACAGTAGTGAGGCTATATACAGTAGCGAGGCTATATACAGTAGTGAGGCTATATACAGTAGAGAGGTTATAACAGTAGTGAGGCTATATACAGTAGTGAGGCTATAACAGTAGAGAGGCTATATACAGTAGCGAGGCTATATTCAGTAGTGAGGCTATATACAGTAGTGAGGCTATAACAGTAGCGACGCTATATACAGTAGCGAGGCTATATACAGTAGAGAGGTTATAACAGTAGTGAGGCTATAACAGTAGCGAGGCTATAACAGTAGAGAGGTTATAACAGTAGCGAGGCTATATACAGTAGCACTGTTATTAACAGTAGCGAGGCTATAACAGTAGTGAGGCTATATACAGTAGCGAGGCTATATACAGTAGCGAGGCTATAACAGTAGAGAGGCTATATACAGTAGCGAGGCTATAACAGTAGAGAGGCTATATACAGTAGTGAGGCTATATACAGTAGTGAGGCTATAACAGTAGCGAGGCTATAAAAGTAGTGAGGCTATAACAGTAGCGAGGCTATAACAGTAGAGAGGTTATCACAGTAGCGAGGCTATATACAGTAGCACTGTTATTAACAGTAGCGAGGCTATAGCAGTGGTGAGGCTATATACAGTAGAGAGGCTATATACAGTAGAGAGGCTATATACAGTAGTGAGGTTATATACATTAGAGAGGCTATATACAGTAGTGAGGTTATATACAGTAGTGAGGCTATATACAGTAAAGAGGTTATATACAGTAGTGAGGCTATATACAGTAGTGAGGCTATAACAGTAGCGAGGCTATAACAGTAGTGAGGCTATAACAGTAGTGAGGCTATATACAGTAACGAGGCTATAACAGTAGTGAGGCTATATACAGTAACGAGGCTATAACAGTAGTGAAGCTATATACAGTAGTGAGGCTATATACAGTAGCGAGGATATATACAGTAGCGAGGCTATAACAGTAGCGAGGCTATATTCAGTAGTGAGGCTATAACAGTAGCGAGGCTATTTACAGTAGTGAGGCTATATACAGTAGCGAGGCTATATACAGTAGTGAGGCTATATACAGTAGTGAGGCTATAACAGTAGCGAGGCTATAACAGTATTGAGGCTTTAACAGTAGCGAGGCTATAACAGTATTGAGGCTTTAACAGTAGCGAGGCTATATACAGTAGCGAGGCTACATACAGGCACTGGTTAGTCGGGCTGATTGAGGTAGTATGTGCATGTAGATATGATTAAAGTGACCATGTATATATGATAAACAGAGAGTAGCAGCAACGTAAAGAGGGGTTGGGGGGGCACACAATGCAAATAGTCCGGGTAGCCATTTGATTACCTCTTCAGGAGTCTTATAGATTGGGGTTAAAAACTGTTGAGAAGCCTTTTTGGCCTAGACTTGGGGGGATACCTAGTCAGCTGTACAACTGAATACATTCAACTGAAATTTGTCTTCCGCATTTAACCCGACCCCTCTGAATCAGAGAGATGCGGCGGGAGGCTGCCTTGCTCAGGGACAGAACAACAGGTTTTTAGCTTGTCAACTCTGGGATTTTGATCCAGCAACCTTTGAGTTACTGGCCCAACGCCCTAACCACTAGGCTACCTGACTAAGGCTTCCACACTTCCCCCCCTCGTCTATCACACAAGCAACGGGAACCACTTCTCCCACCCATGGGACTGGTAGAATCGGAAGCACCGTAACACTGTGAGACTTTCCTTATCTCTGCCCGCTCACAATCAAACTGACGTTACATTAATAAAGTTCCAGGGTAAATAAACACGGTTGTTGGAGTGGAAGGAAACTGATATTAGACATAACAGATATTAGACATAGCTAGTATACAGAGGGAAGGGTAAAGGTTCCAGCAGAACTATGGGTAAAGGTTCCAGCAGAACTATGGGTAAAGGTTCCAGCAGAACTATGGGTAAAGGTTCCAGCAGAACTGTGGGTAAATGTTCCAGCAGAACTATGGGTAAAGGTTCCAGGAGAACTATGGGTAAATGTTCCAGCAGAACAAAAGGTAAAGGTTCCAGCAGAACTATAGGTAAAGGTTCCAGCAGAACAATAGGTAAAGGTTCCAGCAGAACTATAGGTAAAGGTTCCAGCAGAACTATAGGTAAAGGTTCCAGCAGAACAATAGGTAAAGGTTACAGCAGAACTATAGGTAAAAGTTCCAGCAGAACTATAGGTAAAGGTTCCAGCAGAACAATAGGTAAAGGTTCCAGCAGAACAATAGGTAAGGTTCCAGCAGAACTATAGGTAAAGGTTCCAGCAGAACAATAGGTAAAGGATCCAGCAGAACTATGGGTAAAGGTTCCAGCAGAACTATAGGTAAAGGTTCCAGCAGAACTATGGGTAAATGTTCCAGCAGAACTATGGGTAAAGGTTACAGCAGAACAATAGGTAAATGTTCGAGCAGAACTATGGGTAAAGGTTCCAGCAGAACTATGGGTAAAGGTTCCAGGAGAACTATGGGTAAATGTTCCAGCAGAACAATAGGTAAAGGTTCCAGCAGAACTATAGGTAAAGGTTCCAGCAGAACAGTAGGTAAAGGTTCCAGCAGAACTATAGGTAAAAGTTCCAGCAGAACTATAGGTAAAGGTTCCAGCAGAACAATAGGTAAAGGTTCCAGCAGAACAATAGGTAAGGTTCCAGCAGAACTATAGGTAAAGGTTCCAGCAGAACAATAGGTAAAGGATCCAGCAGAACTATGGGTAAAGGTTCCAGCAGAACTATAGGTAAAGGTTCCAGCAGAACTATGGGTAAATGTTCCAGCAGAACTATGGGTAAAGGTTCCAGCAGAACAATAGGTAAATGTTTGAGCAGAACTATGGGTAAAGGTTCCAGCAGAACTATGGGTAAAGGTTCCAGCAGAACTATAGGTAAAAGTTCCAGCATAACTATAGGTAAAGGTTCCAGCAGAACTATAGGTAAAGGTTCCAGCAGAACTATAGGTAAAGGTTCCAGCAGAACTATGGGTAAAGTTTCCAGCAGAACTATGGGTAAAGGTTCCAGCAGAACTATGGGTAAAGGTTCCAGCAGAACAATAGGTAAAGGTTCCAGCAGAACAATAGGTAAAGGTTCCAGCAGAACAATAGGTAAAAGTTCCAGCAGAACTATAGGTAAATATTCCAGCAGAACTATGGGTAAATGTTCCAGCAGAACTATGGGTAAAGGTTCCAGCAGAACAATAGGTAAATGTTCGAGAAGAACTATGGGTAAAGGTTCCAGCAGAACTATGGGTAAAGGTTCCAGCAGAACTATAGGTAAAGGTTCCAGCAGAACTATAGGTAAAGGTTCCAGCAGAACTATAGGTAAAGGTTCCAGCAGAACTATGGGTAAAGGTTCTAGCAGAACAATAGGCAAAGGTTCCAGCAGAACAATAGGTAAAGGTTCCAGCAGAACTATAGATAAAGGTTCCAGCAGAACTATGGGTAAAGGTTCCTGCAGAACAATGGGTAAATGTTCCAGCAGAACTATAGATAAAGGTTCCAGCAGAACTATGGGTAAAGGTTCCAGCAGAACTATGGGTAAAGGTTCCAGTCAAGGAAGACTAGGAGGGAAGGCAGTCCCCTACTACAGTAAACTGTTATCATCATGTCATTAGCTATAGTAGCACTACAGTATTGAAGCTAATGTGGCTGCCAAATAAAGACACGGACTGGCCAACCAGTTAACAGCACTAATCTCGAATCCACACAACTGATGCAGTCACATGAACACAAGCCATCCCTTATAACCCTCCACTACAAGCCATCCCATATAACCCTCCACTACAAGCCATCCCATATAACCCTCCACTACAAGCCATCCCATATAACCCTCCACTAGTGGCCATCCCATATAACCCTCCACTACAAGCCATCCCCTATAACCCTCCACTACAAGCCATCCCATATAACCCTCCACTACAAGCCATCCCTTATAACCCTCCACTACAAGCCATCCCATATAACCCTCCACTACAAGCCATCCCTTATAACCCTCCACTACAAGCCATCCCATATAACCCTCCACTAGTGGCCATCCCATATAACCCTCCACTACAAGCCATCCCCTATAACCCTCCACTACAAGCCATCCCATATAACCCTCCACTACAAGCCATCCCATATAACCCTCCACTACAAGCCATCCCTTATAACCCTCCACTAGTGGCCATCCCATATAACCCTCCACTACAAGCCATCCCATATAACCCTCCACTACAAGCCATCCCATATAACCCTCCATTACAAGCCATCCCATATAACCCTCCACTACAAGCCATCCCATATAACCTTCCACTACAAGCCATCCCATATAACCCTCCACTACAAGCCATCCCATATAACCCTCCACTACAAGCCATCCCTTATAACCCTCCATTACAAGCCATCCCATATAACCCTCCATTACAAGCCATCCCATATAACCCTCCACTACAAGCCATCCCATATAACCTTCCACTACAAGCCATCCCATATAACCCTCCACTACAAGCCATCCCTTATAACCCTCCACTACAAGCCATCCCATATAACCCTCCACTACAAGCCATCCCTCATAACCCTCCACTAGTGGCCATCCCATATAACCCTCCACTAGTGGCCATCCCATATAACCTTTCACTACAAGCCATCCCATATAACCCTCCACTACAAGCCATCCCATATAACCCTCCACTACAAGCCATCCCTCATAACCCTCCACTACAAGCCATCCCATGTAACCCTCCACTAGTGGCCATCCCATATAACCCTCCACTACAAGCCATCCCTTATAACCCTCCACTCTATCTGATGTGATATCGTTATCTATCCCTTACCTGGGTGGCTGCTGGCCCTGTCCCAGTATAGTCAGGAGTGCTCTGGAGCTGGGACAATGTGGCTCTGCCTAGGGGCCATGGAGCTCATATTCTCCCTGTCAGCTGGATCAGATTGTTTACATGTGGTATTAGGGAATGATCCAGGCAATCAATCGCAGCCCGGGCCCCGGCTAACAGAGAATACAAGGCTAATCGATAGAACTAGCAGCAGAAGAACACTCTCCTCTCCTTTCAATTGTGTGGATCAGATCAGGGGAATCCGCTGACATGGCTGTTAGCCTCTCTGAGTCATGATTAACCTTGAGAAAGGAGAGAATGAGAGGGAAGGAAGGATGAGAGGGAGAGAGGGCCAGAGGGAGAGGGGGGGAAAGGGACAGAAGGAGAGGGGGGAGAGAGGGATAAAGGGAGATTGGGAGAGAGGAGGAGACAGGGAAGGATTGAAGGGAGAGACAGAGAGAGACAGGGGGGATGGACAGTTGAGAGACAGAGAGAAACAGGCGGGATGGACAGGGAGAGACAGACAGAGACAGGGGTGGGATGGACAGGGAGAGACAGAGAGACAGGAGTGGGATGGACAGGGAGAGACAGCGAGAGACAGGGGGGATGGACAGGGAGAGACAGAGAGAAACAGGCGGGATGGACAGGGAGAGACAGACAGAGACAGGGGTGGGATGGACAGGGAGAGACAGAGAGACAGGAGTGGGATGGACAGGGAGAGACAGAGAGAGACAGGGGGGATGGACAGGGAGAGACAGAGAGAGACAGGCAGGATGGACAGGGAGAGACAGAGAGAGACAGGCGGGATGGACAGGGAGAGACAGAGAGACGGGAGTGGGATGGACAGGGAGAGACAGGGAGAGACAGGCGGGATGGACAGGGAGAGACAGAGAGAGACAGGCGGGATGGACAGGGAGAGACATAGAGAGACAGGGGGTGATGGACAGGGAGAGACAGAGAGAGACAGGGAGAGACAGAGAGAGACAGGGGGTGATGGACAGGGAGAGACAGGGGTGGGATGGACAGGGAGAGACAGAGAGAGACAGGGGGTGATGGACAGGGAGAGACAGAGAGAGACAGGGAGAGACAATGGTGGGATGGACAGGGAGAGACAGAGAGAGACAGGAAGAGACAGGGGTGGGATGGACAGGGAGAGACAGAGAGACAAGTGTGGGATGGACAGGGAGAGAGAGACAGGGAGAGACAGAGAGAGACAGGCGGGATGGACAGGGAGAGACAGAGAGAGACAGGGGGTGATGGACAGGGAGAGACAGAGAAAGACAGGCGGGATGGACAGGGAGAGACAGAGAGAGACAGGCGGGATGGACAGGGAGAGACAGAGAGAGACAGGCGGGATGGACAGGGAGAGACAGGGAGAGACAGGGGTGGGATGGACAGGGAGAGACAGAGAGACAGGAGTGGGATGGACAGGGAGAAACAGGGAGAGACAGAGAGAGACAGGGGGTGATGGACAGAGAGAGACAGGGAGAGACAGAGAGAGACAGGGGGTGATGGACAGGGAGAGACAGGGGTGGGATGGACATGGAGAGACAGAGAGAGACAGGGGGTGATGGACAGGGAGAGACAGAGAGAGACAGGGAGAGACAAGGGTGGGATGGACAGGGAGAGACAGAGAGAGACAGGGGTGGGATGGACAGGGAGAGACAGAGAGACAGGAGTGGGATGGACAGGGAGAGACAGGGAGAGACAGAGAGAGACAGGCGGGATGGACAGGGAGAGACAGGGGGTGATGGACAGGGAGAGACAGAGAGAGACAGGCGGGATGGACAGGGAGAGACAGAGAGAGACAGGCGGGATGGACAGGGAGAGACAGCGAGAGACAGGGGTGGGATGGACAGGGAGAGACAGAGAGACAGGAGTGGGATGGACAGGGAGAGACAGAGAGAGACAGGCGGGATGGACAGAGAGAGACAGAGAGAGACAGGCGGGATGGACAGGGAGAGACAGAGAGAGACAGGCGGGATGGACAGGGAGAGACAGGGAGACAGGAGTAGGATGGACAGGGAGAGACAGGGAGAGACAGAGAGAGACAGGGGGTGATGGACAGGGAGAGACAGAAAGAGACAGGGGGTGATGGACAGGGAGAGACAGAGAGAGACAGGGGGTGATGGACAGGGAGAGACAGAGAGAGACAGGGAGAGACAAGGGTGGGATGGACAGGGAGAGACAGAGAGAGACAGGAAGAGACAGGGGTGGGGTGGACAGGGAGAGACAGAGAGAGACAGGGGTGGGATGGACAGGGAGAGACAGAGAGACAGGAGTGGGATGGACAGGGAGAGACAGGGAGAGACAGAGAGAGACAGGCGGGATGGACAGGGAGAGACAGAGAGAGACAGGGGGTGATGGACAGGGAGAGACAGAGAGAGACAGGCGGGATGGACAGGGAGAGACAGAGAGAGACAGGGAGAGACAGAGAGAGACAGGGGGTGATGGACATTGAGAGACAGGGAGAGACAGGGGTGGGATGGACATGGAGAGACAGAGAGAGACAGGGGGTGATGGACAGGGAGCGACAGAGAGAGACAGGAGAGACAGGGGTGGGATGGACAGGGAGAGACAGAGAGGGGGTGCAGAGGGCAGACAGAGGAGGAGAGGGAAGGTTAGTTGTTGGCAGCTCTGCCGACTTGGCTGATTGTGGTGTGCATGATCAGGCATGAGAGAGTGAGCTCAAAGTCTGTCTGAGAGGATTAGTGAGCAGACTCCTTCAGTTAGTGTCAGAGGCCAGGGTGAGGGGTCAAAGACACAGGCAGGTAAAGGACAGATGACCACAGTGAGTGTGTGTAGGATCTGCAGCGCTGTACATAAAACATTTATTTTATAATCGCTCTCAAGAATCAGAAACAAAGTGTACTTTTTAATGTCCCCTTATCCAGTATGAAATGGTATTGACTCTGTTTGGAAGATTGCTGCTGTTATGTAGCTTAGTCCTTGAAGATCACAGTACTGCTCTGGAGAGAGGAACTAGGACAGATCTACATTATGTAAGCATGAGGAGATGTGTCATGCACTGAGAAGACAGCATATGACTGCAAGTGTTCACCCAAGGAGAAATAGCTCAAATGTGCTTATTTTTTTGTTTTTTTACAAGGACACTTGTGCTAAATCCAACAGGAGTTTTATGACTGAGATCACTCTTTGTGTTTAGGGGTAGAAGTCTCACTGGTAAAAACAGAAAATTATCTCTGGTTGCTTGTATGTTGTTCCCCTATGTGTGTCTCAGAATATCTTGCTGTCCCTTAAGCTATTTTTCTGTTCCTTTGTGTGTGTGTGTGTGTGTGTGACCGTGTGTTTAAAAAATACAAACGTATTATTGTTTTACAATGCCTTCTGACTTTCTGTCTCTATCAAAGCTCTGACTACATTTCCCACCATGCCACTCCAGAAGATTGAAGTCAATTCATTATGCATAACCATATAAGTATAATTATAATTACAATCCTAATTACATCATTTTATTGAGCAGTGGAGAGCATGGTGAATCACTTACTCAGCGTTCTACTTGAAAAATCCAAGTCAGTCACATATTTTGACATTTGTCTATCTGATAAACATTCAGGCAGGACTGTAGGCTACGTTCCATGGGTTCTACAGACAGACTCTCCAATTACACTGCATATTCTGGTAATAAAATGCAGCGAAGCTTGACTTCAAATCAAAAACAAATGCATGTAGACGGTAGGCGAGAGCATTCAGGGAACGATACAGAGGGAGATGAATTAGAGAGATTCCCTCAGCGAGTCAGATGAGAGAAGCGATAACAGGGTTTTTTGAATGGAATTGCACAACACCATGAAGTAGGATTTTCTGCTTCGAATCAAAGTTGAAACGCTGGAACTCAAATCTAACTTGTTCCCTTCTTTAATCTACTTTGAAAGTTTTAATGAGAGTAAGGAAACGATTTGGGTTGCTGCGTCCTGCTTGTCTTTTTTCCTGAATGCTCATGTCTATAATTGTGACGGTGTAGTTATGAAAATGCTTTTTTAGCTGGATGCTATGATCAAAGTCAAAGTCCAAGTCACCATTATTAGTCAGTTGTACAACCGAATGCCTTCAACTGGAATGTGTCTTCCGCATTTAACCCAACCCCTCTGAATCAGAGAGGTGCGGGAGGGCTGTCTTAATCGTCATCCACGTCTTCGGCACCCGGGGAACAGTGGGTTAACTGCCTTGTTCAGGGGCTCCGAACTTGCAACCCTCCGGTTACAAGTCCAACGCTCTAACCACTAGGCTACCTGCTACCTGCCGATGGTATTGGTGTGATTTTGGAAACCTTGGACAGCACTGTAGGCCTAAGCTCTTACAGTCTGTTGGGTCAGCTCAGGAAGTGCCAGAAACACACGGTAAGGAGAACGTGTAAAAGGAAGACGGTGGAAAAGGGACGGAAAATGCGAAATTAACAGGCAGAGAGAGTATAATCAATTTAATAGGCTATGTAGGAATCCTCTCTCTCTCTCTCTCTCTCTCTCTCTCTCTCTCTCTCTCTCTCTCTCTCTCTCTCTGAGGTAACCCTTGATGGTGGAACATCAATGTTCCCTCTGGATTTAGCTGGATCCAGTCTGCAAAACAAGCGACTAGATCAAGCCCTTCTCCTCCCCGGCTTCACTCACCTCTTTATCCTCCATTCCTCATCACTCCATCCTCATATCTCTGTCCCTAAACCCCTCCTGGCTCCTCTTAAGCACAGGAATTTAAACCACATTTTAGGAGCTGAGGGATATCACAGAGCCATAAAATGGAGAGGGGGAAAGGTGGAGAGATTGAGAAAGATAGAGAGGGAGAAAGAGAGAGGATAAAGAGAGAGAAAGAAAACAGAGAGAACAGAGACATAGAAGCGGCACAGAGAATTAGCCTGTCTTTAGACAAGGAGTGGAGCAGGATGGTGGAACTATAGTACTGTAGTGGTAACAGCTAGCAGCAGGATGGTGGTACTATAGTACTGTAGTGGTAACAGCTACCAGCAGGATGGTGGTACTATAGTACTGTAGTGGTAACAGCTAGCAGCAGGATGGTGGTACTATAGTATTGTAGTGGTAACAGCTAGCAGCAGGATGGTGGTACTATAGTACTGTAGTGGTAACAGCTACCAGCAGGATGGTGGTACTATAGTACTGTAGTGGTAACAGCTACCAGCAGGATGGTGGTACTATAGTACTGTAGTGGTAACAGCTACCAGCAGGATGGTGGTACTATAGTACTGTAGTGGTAACAGCTAGCAGCAGGATGGTGGTACTATAGTACTGTAGTGGTAACAGCTAGCAGCAGGATGGTGGAACTATAGTACTGTAGTGGTAACAGCTAGCAGCAGGATGGTGGAACTATAGTACTGTAGTGGTAACAGCTAGCAGCAGGATGGTGGTACTATAGTACTGTAGTGGTAACAGCTACCAGCAGGATGGTGGTACTATAGCAGTGTTACAGCTACAAGCAGGATGGTGGTACTATAGTAGTGTAGTGGTAACAGCTACCAGCAGGATGGTGGTACTATAGTACTGTAGTGGTAACAGCTACCAGCAGGATGGTGGTACTATAGTACTGTAGTGGTAACAGCTACCAGCAGGATGGTGGTACTATAGCAGTGTTACAGCTAGCAGCAGGATGTTGGTACTATAGTAGTGTAGTGGTAACAGCTAGCAGCAGGATGGTGGTACTATAGTACTGTAGTGGTAACAGCTACCAGCAGGATGGTGGTACTATAGTACTGTAGTGGTAACAGCTACCAGCAGGATGGTGGTACTATAGTACTGTAGTGGTAACAGCTACCAGCAGGATGGTGGTACTATAGTACTGTAGGGGTAACAGCTAGCAGCAGGATGGTGGTACTATAGTACTGTAGTGGTAACAGCAAGCAGCAGGATGGTGGTACTATAGTACTGTAGTGGTAACAGCTACCAGCAGGATGGTGGTACTATAGTACTGTAGTGGTAACAGCTACCAGCAGGATGGTGGTACTATAGTACTGTAGTGGTAACAGCTAGTAGCAGGATGGTGGTACTATAGTACTGTAGTGGTAACAGCTACCAGCAGGATGGTGGTACTATAGTACTGTAGTGGTAACAGCTAGTAGCAGGATGGTGGTACTATAGTACTGTAGTGGTAACAGCTACCAGCAGGATGGTGGTACTATAGTACTGTAGTGGTAACAGCTACCAGCAGGATGGTGGTACTATAGTACTGTAGTGGTAACAGCTAGCAGCAGGATGTTGGTACTATAGTACTGTAGTGGTAACAGCTAGTAGCAGGATGGTGGTACTATAGTACTGTAGTGGTAACAGCTACCAGCAGGATGGTGGTACTATAGTACTGTAGTGGTAACAGCTACCAGCAGGATGATGGTACTATAGTACTGTAGTGGTAACAGCTACCAGCAGGATGGTGGTACTATAGTACTGAATTGGTAACAGCTACCAGCAGGATGATGGTACTATAGTACTGTAGTGGTAACAGCTACCAGCAGGATGGTGGTACTATAGTACTGTAGTGGTAACAGCTACCAGCAGGATGGTGGTACTATAGTACTGAATTGGTAACAGCTACCAGCAGGATGATGGTACTATAGTACTGTAGTGGTAACAGCTAGCAGCAGGATGATGGTACTATAGTAGTGGTAAAGGACATCCTGTTCTGTAGCCTCCTAATTGTCTCCATCCATCTATCTTAGTGGCCCAGTCAGCATGTTTTGACAGGGGATTTGAGCTGATAACAGAAGAGAAGTAGAGAGTGGGAATATAAATAAATACATAAATAAATATTATATATTAGCGTATAAATCTAACCCCTTATATCCCCCCGGTCCGGGCCTCAGGACACACACCGGCACGGCTTTACAACTCTGGCATCGTTCATCCTGCCAACGCTCCCGGCTTAGACGCTGGGACCACCACTGTAACAAGCACACTGGGTAATAGAGTGTGAAGTGGTTGAACACATACAGGCAAAAGTGTTATAATACAACAACCCCAGGTAAACCTACTGACTTACACAGCCAGAGTCCTAGCTTCAAACTAACCTCTTTCTGTCACAGCTGTGTGAATGCAAACATGTTTAAACTTACATGCACATCCACGCACGCACGCACGCACGCACACACACACACACACACACACACACACACACACACACACACACACACACACACACACACACACACACACACACACACACACACACACACACACACACACAGTACCCCTCTGTGTCACTGTCCAAGTGTGTTCTCCAGTCTCTCCCACAGACATGTTTCCAGACATGTTTCCAGACATGTTTCAAAACATGTTTCCAGACATGTTTCAAAACATGTTTCCAGACATGTTTCCAGACATGTTTCAATGTCTCCATGTTTCTACAGCCCACATTGTAGATCAAGATGTAGACAAATGTATTAAAGTCTCACTCCACAATGATACTATAGTTGACAATACAAAATACTCATTTTAAATAGAGTTTGGAGACAATAAATTGAGTCATAGGAAAGATGATATGATACAGTGTATGGCTGCGTCATGCAGCAGGCACAGTTGTCCAGGGGCTGCCTCCATCCTCCTCCTTCCAAGCAACACATTAACTCTCCTTACCGCTCCAGAATCAAATCTCCTTCCGTGCAGTCCTCCAAGGCTCCCAACCCTCCCCGAAGCCCTCCAAGTACCCCAACCCTCCCTGAAGCCCTCCAAGTACCCCAACCCTCCCTGAAACCCTCCAAGTACCCCAACCCTCCCTGAAGCCCTGAAGCCCTCCAAGGCTCCCAACCCTCCCTGAAGCCCTCCAAGTACCCCAACCCTCCCTGCAGCCCTCCAAGTACCCCAACCCTCCCTGAAGCCCTCCAAGTACCCCAACCCTCCCTGCAGCCCTCCAAGTACCCCAACTCTCCCTGAAGCCCTCCAAGTACCCCAACTCTCCCTGAAGCCCTCCAAGTACCCCAACTCTCCCCGAAGCCCTGAAGCCCTCCAAGGCTCCCAACCCTCCCTGCAGCCCTGAAGCCCTGAAGCTCTCCAAGGACCCCAACCCTCCCTGCAGCCCTGAAGCCCTCCAAGGACCCCAACCCTCCTTTTAGCCATCCAAGGCCATCAACCCTTCCTGCAGTCCTCCAAGTACCCCAACCCTCCCTGAAGCCCTGAAGCTCTCCTAGGCTCCCAACCCTCCCTGAAGCCCTGAAGCTCTCCAAGGCCCCCAACCCTCCCCGAAGCCCTCCAAGGCCATCAACCCTTCCTGCAGTTCTCCAAGGACCCCAACCCTCCTTTTAGCCATCCAAGGCCATCAACCCTTCCTGCAATCCTCCAAGTACCCCAACCCTCCCTGAAGCCCTGAAGCTCTCCTAGGCTCCCAACCCTCCCTGAAGCCCTGAAGCTCTCCAAGGCCCCCAACCCTCCCCGAAGCCTTCCAAGGCCCCCAACCCTCCCTGCAGCCCTAAAGCTCTCCCAGGACCCCAACCCTCCCTGAAGCCCTGCAAGGACATCAACCCTCCCTGCAGCCCTCCACGGCCTACAACCCTCCCTGCAGCCCTGCAAAGCCCACAACCCTCCCTGCAGCCCTGCAATGCCCACAACCCTCCCTGCAGTCCTGCAATGCCCACAACCCTCCCTGCAGCCCTGCAATGCCCACAACCCTCCCTGCAGTCCTGCAATGCCCACAACCCTCCCTGCAGCCCTGCAATGCCCACAACCCTCCCTGCAGTCCTGCAATGCCCACAACCCTCCCTGCAGTCCTGCAATGCCCACAACCCTCCCTGCAGCCCTGCAATGCCCACAACCCTCCCTGCAGCCTTCCAATGCCCACAACCCTCCCTGCAGCCTTCCAATGCCCACAACCCTCCCTGCAGTCCTGCAATGCCCACAACCCTCCCTGCAGTCCTGCAATGCCCACAACCCTCCCTGCAGCCCTGCAATGCCCACAACCCTCCCTGCAGCCCTGCAATGCCCACAACCCTCCCTGCAGCCCTGCAATGCCCACAACCCTCCCTGCAGTCCTGCAATGCCCACAACCCTCCCTGCAGCCCTGCAATGCCCACAACCCTCCCTGCAGCCCTGCAATGCCCACAACCCTCCCTGCAGCCTTCCAATGCCCACAACCCTCCCTGCAGCCTTCCAATGCCCACAACCCTCCCTGCAGCCTTGCAATGCCCACAACCCTCCCTGCAGCCTTCCAAGGCCCACAACCCTCCCTGCAGCCTTGCAATGCCCACAACCCTCCCTGCAGCCTTCCAAGGCCCACAACCCTCCCTGCAGCCTTCCAATGCCCACAACCCTCCCTGCAGCCTTCCAATGCCCACAACCCTCCCTGCAGCCTTCCAATGCCCACAACCCTCCCTGCAGCCTTCCAATGCCCACAACCCTCCCTGCAGCCTTCCAATGCCCACAACCCTCCCTGCAGCCCTGCAATGCCCACAACCCTCCCTGCAGCCTTCCAATGCCCACAACCCTCCCTGCAGCCTTCCAATGCCCACAACCCTCCCTGCAGCCTTCCAAGGCCCACAACCCTCCCTGCAGCCTTCCAATGCCCACAACCCTCCCTGCAGTCCTGCAATGCCCACAACCCTCCCTGCAGCCCTGCATTGCCCACAACCCTCCCTGCAGCCTTCCAAGGCCCACAACCCTCCATGCAGCCTTCCAAGGCCCCTACCAGAAATAGATACCCCTTATTCCCCACATACTGTAAATCATCATCAGACTTAGCTATTGGAGGTTTTTGTGAAGGGTGATATCTTCTGGGCATTCTAATGTGTGAATTACAACTTCATTGGGGCGGCAGGGTAGCCTAGTGGTTAGAGTGTGTTGGACTAGTAACCAAAAGATTGAATACCCGAGCTGACAAGGTAAAACTCTGTCGTTCTGCCCCTGAACAAGGCAGTTAACCCACCGTTCCTAGGCCTTCATTGAAAATAAGAATTTGTTCTTGACTGACTTGCCTAGTAAAATAAAGGTAAAATAAAAAATTGAAAAATGAAACGTCTGCCAGAGTAGAAAGGAAAGGAGAGGAGTTAGAAAGGTGCTTTGTACTTCCTTCCTTCTTCAGACAGTCTGTTGACAAATTGAATTGTGCCCCACAGAAAGCCCACCACTACTCCATTTCATCTTCACTGAGGTTGAGAGAGGAAGAGCTCAATTGTGTGTGTGTGTGTGTGTGTGTGTGTGTGTGTGTGTGTGTGTGTGTGTGTGTGTGTGTGTGTGTGTGTGTGTGTGTGTGTGCGTGTGCGTGTGCGTGTGTGTGTGTAATTGAGTTAACGTCTACCCAGGCCCGTATTGAATTAGAGGAAGATTAGAGGCTGGGTGGTGAGAGTGTGTATGTGTGTGTCCTCATGTTCCCCTGTGTGTGTGTGTGTGTGTGTGTGTGTGTGTGTGTGTGTGTGTCTCTGGACGTGTGTGTATACATCTGTGTTTATTGCCCAGCTGTCCCATTCAGGTGCTCAGTGCCTCTTCAGAACCCTAGGGTGGCAGGCAGCTGGCAGGGCTCTCATCATCTCATGTTGATGAGGTAAGAGCAGGTCTCTAAATTAACATTTTTAATTGGTAGCACTGGTGACTGCCAATTTAGGAGCACCAGAAAATACGATTTAGTTTTTTAAATTGATTGAGATTAAAAATCGAAATGTAAAACAAACAACAGCTGTAGACTAACAGTGAAATGTTTAGTTAGGGTCCCTTCCCAACAATCCAGAGAGAAAAAATTGAAAGATAATAACACAAGGAATAAATAAATAAACAATGAGTAACTATAACTTGGTAATATACACGCGGTACCAGTACTGAGTCCATGTTCAGGGGTTCGAGGTAATCAAGGTAGACATGTACATATAGGTAGGGATAAAGTGACTAGGCAACAGGATAGATAATAAACAGTAGCTGCAGCCTATGTCATGAGTCAAAAGAGTTGAGTCTGAAACTGTACACTGTCTCTTTAAAAGAAGTCAGGTTTGAGATGATAACATGAAAGAGATCTGTCATTCATTGCCGTGATCATTGACTTCCTGAAGAAGACATTCCCTTTCCTTTCGTTCTGTGCCTCCAGATGTTTGGATATACTGATAGCATTGCCAGGTTGCTAACTAGCCAAAGAGGTAATATGACTGAACAAAGTGTAAACAAACGGTTAACGACTCGCGAGTGGTTTTAAAACGGCCCATGACGTGGGTTACGACTGGAAAATGCGGTCCTGGCAATCCGCTGAAGGAAGATGAAAAAGTTGGTCTGGTAATATTTGTTATTTTTTATTTAACCTTTATTGAACCTTTATTGAACCTTTATTTAACCTTTATTTAACCTTCATTTAACCTTCATTGAACCTTTATTTAACCTTCATTGAACCTTTATTGAACCTTTATTGAACCTTTATTTAACCTTCATTTAACCTTCATTTAACCTTTATTGAACCTTTATTGAACCTTCATTTAACCTTTATTGAACCTTCATTTAACCTTCATTGAACCTTTATGTAACCTTTATTGAACCTTTATTGAACCTTCATTTAACCTTCATTGAACCTTTATGTAACCTTTATTGAACCTTTATTTAATCTTCATTGAACCTTTACTGAACCTTTATTGAACCTTTATTTAACCTTCATTTAACCTTCATTTAACCTTCATTTAACCTTCATTGAACCTTCATTGAACCTTCATTGAACCTTTATTGAACCTTTATTGAACCTTTATGTAACCTTTATTGAACCTTTATTGAACCTTCATTTAACCTTCATTGAACCTTTATGTAACCTTTATTGAACCTTTATTTAACCTTTATTGAACCTTTATTGAACCTTTATTGAACCTTTATTGAACCTTTATTTAACCTTCATTTAACCTTCATTGAACCTTCATTGAACCTTTATTGAACCTTCATTGAACCTTTATTGAACCTTTATTGAACCTTTATTGAACCTTTATTTAACCTTCATTTAACCTTCATTGAACCTTTATTTAATCTTCATTGAACCTTTACTGAACCTTTATTGAACCTTTATTTAACCTTCATTTAACCTTCATTTAACCTTCATTTAACCTTCATTGAACCTTCATTGAACCTTCATTGAACCTTTATTGAACCTTTATTGAACCTTTATTGAACCTTCATTGAACCTTTATGTAACCTTTATTGAACCTTTATTGAACCTTTATTGAACCTTTATTGAACCTTTATGTAACCTTTATTTAACCTTTATTGAACCTTTATTTAACCTTCATTTAACCTTCATTGAACCTTCATTGAACCTTTATTGAACCTTCATTGAACCTTTATTGAACCTTTATTGAACCTTTATTGAACCTTTATTGAACCTTTATTGAACCTTCATTGAACCTTCATTGAACCTTTATTGAACCTTTATTGAACCTTTATTGAACCTTCATTTAACCTTCATTGAACCTTTATGTAACCTTTATTTAACCTTTATTGAACCTTTATTGAACCTTTATTGAACCTTTATTGAACCTTTATTTAACCTTTATTTAACCTTCATTGAACCTTCATTGAACCTTCATTGAACCTTCATTGAACCTTCATTGAACCTTTATTGAACCTTTATTGAACCTTTATTGAACCTTTATTGAACCTTCATTTAACCTTTATTGAACCTTTATTGAACCTTCATTTAACCTTTATTGAACCTTTATTGAACCTTTATTTAACCTTTATTTAACCTTTATTTAACCTTCATTGAACCTTCATTGAACCTTTATTGAACCTTTATTGAACCTTTATTGAACCTTCATTGAACCTTTATTGAACCTTTATTTAACCTTCATTGAACCTTTATTTAACCTTTATTTAACCTGGCAAGTCAGTTAAGAACAAATTCTTATTTACAATGACTGCCTACTCAATGACTCTGGGCAAATTGTGCGCCGCCCTATGGGACTCCCAATCACAACCGGTTGTGATACAGCCTGGATATATGGGTCAGATCTTTTGAACAGGAGGTCCAATCCGGCCCGCGGGAGGTTTGAGTCCGGCCTGCGGGTGGTCTGAGTAAAACCTCAAGTATATTACATTCGTTTGGGGGATGCACACCAGATACTTAAAATGACTAAAACCAAATGGAAACTGTAGAAATTAAAATGGACATATATTCATACAGTTTGTTGACTGTCCAGCTCGATAATAATCACTAGACACTCAGGGAGAATCAAAAATGCTAAAAATTATGGATAGAGGACAATCTTTTGCAAAATTTGATGGCAAAGAAATGTAACCAATTTTCAGTGCAGTCCTCGGGACCTTGTTGAAGACTGAATGCAGCCCTAAGGGGGAAAAGCCTCGGGGAAAAAGCCCCCGGGGAAAAATGTGTTGGACACCCCTGGTCTAGAAGCAAGCCAGGTTTCACTCTAGTAATGTTGCAACCCTGATGCTAACAAATATTCACTCACTTTGCTTCAAGTCAAATCAAATTGTATTCGTCAAATACATGTGTTTAGCAGATGTTATATGCTTGTTTTCTATTTATTTAATCCTCCTCTTTCTCCCCGCTGTTGGCAGGGACGTGCGAGAGAATCTAAAGGGCTTTTAAATGGTAATGGAGGCCAGTTCTCAAATTACAGCAGCTCCAAAGCAAAACAAGTGAGAGTGGCTAACAGCCGTTTAAGCACAGGCCCCCACTCGCAAACTTTAGAGAGGAAATCCATCACTCTGGGATTTAGAGGGCTCCTTCAGTCAGCACCAACAAACTCCTGGTCATTCAGACACACCACTCATGAACATGTCAGTCATTTAGCAGACTCTCTTATCCAGAGACACTTACAGTAGTGAGTCATTTAATTAACAGACACTCTTATCCAGAGCCACTACAGTAGTGAGTCATTTAATTAACAGACACTCTTATCCAGAGACACTTACAGTAGTGAGTCATTTAATTAACAGACACTCTTATCCAGAGCCACTACAGTAGTGAGTCATTTAACAGACACTCTTATCCAGAGACACTTCAGTAGTGAGTCATTTAATTAACAGACACTCTTATCCAGAGACACTACAGTAGTGAGTCATTTAATTAACAGACACTCTTATCCAGAGCCACTTACAGTAGTGAGTCATTTAGTAGACACTCTTATCCAGAGCCACTACAGTAGTGAGTCATTTAACAGACACTCTGATCCAGAGCCACTACAGTAGTGAGTCATTTAGCAGACTCTCTTATCCAGAGAGACACATGAGCAAATTGGGTAAAGTGCCTTGCTCAAGGGCACATCAACAGATTTTTCACATAGTCAGCTTGGGGATTCGAACCAGCAACCTTTTGGTTACTTAACTGCTAGGCTACCTGCCTCCCTACCCAGAAAGACACAAGCAACCTTTCATCTAGTATAAGTGGACTTGGTTTATAATATAATTATCACAGATATCTACTAGTTCCGTTTTTAAAAGCAAAACCCAAATGTGTTTATTTTATTTTAGTTTCCAATGTAAAGGAATATTCTGCCAGGAGAACTGACTCGCTTGCCACATACACACACACACACACGCACACGCACACACACCGACACACACACCGACACACACTGACACACACTGACACACACACACCGACACCGACACCGACACACACACCGACACCGACACACACACACACACACAGACTAGTGTTTATCTTAGCCTAGCTCTTAGATGCTGAACTCCAGGTTCTCACTCAACACTGTTAGTATCAGCACCACCAGCCTTTCAACAGGCAGACACATAACACTACCATTACTCCACTATTACACACATCAGACCCAGACTACATGACATTTAAGCCCTAGACATACCGCCAGCCTCGTGTAGTTGCTGAAGTCTTGCTCGGCATTACAACACTACAATATGTAAGAATGTGGGAGGAAGAGGCCAAAGGATCCATATTTGCATTGGCTCAACACAGTCTCTCTGGGCCTCCGCAAGGTCGGCGTTCATGTAATTAACTATTCATTAATTAAAGTAGGAAATTCAAAACGTTGCAGATTGTCAAATAAATGTTTGATACAACAGAACACTAATAAACTTCTTCTTCTTCTTTTTTCAGCTGTCCTGTACAGGCTACCTGAACGTACATGACATGAGTCGTCCTCACACTCTCTTCCAGCTTGGACAGGAAGTTGTGCGTAAAACCAGTCTATTAATGCCAAATAATACAGTCAGTCCACCCTCAAAATACCAGCTAACTAGGGGTTGTTTCATTATGCTGTGTGACCTACTATCAATAGTTATGTACAGTATTTAGCTGCTATCTATGCACGCTTTATAAACATTACACATCAAATAGCCAAACAACGAGGTAGTTGGCTGGAGGACAGATTCAGCCACTAATAGCCTAACAACGAGGTAGATGGCTGGAGGACAGATTCAGCCACTAATAGCCTAACAACGAGGTAGTTGGCTGGAGGACAGATTCAGCCACTAATAGCCTAACAACGAGGTAGATGGCTGGAGGACAGATTCAGCCACAAATAGCCTAACAATGAGGTAGATGGCTGGAGGACAGATTCAGCCACTAATAGCCTAACAACGAGGTAGATGGCTGGAGGACAGATTCAGCCACTAATAGCCTAACAATGAGGTAGTTGTTTGGAGGACAGATTCAGCCACTAATAGCCTAACAACGAGGTAGTTGGCTGGAGGACAGATTCAGCTACTAATAGCCTAACAACGAGGTAGATGGCTGGAGGACAGATTCAGCCACTAATAGCCTAACAACGAGGTGGATGTCTGGAGGACAGATTCAGCCACTAATAGCCTAACAACGAGGTAGATGGCTGGAGGACAGATTCAGCCACTAATAGCCTAACAACGAGGTAGATGTCTGGAGGACAGATTCAGCCACTAATAGCCTAACAACGAGGTAGACGGCTGGAGGACAGATTCAGCCACTAATAGCCTAACAACGAGGTAGATGGCTGGAGGACAGATTCAGCCACTAATAGCCTAACAACAAGGTAGATGGCTGGAGGACAGATTCAGCCACTAATAGCCTAACAACGAGGTTGACGGCTGGAGGACAGATTCAGCCACTAATAGCCTAACAACGAGGTAGATGGCTGGAGGACAGATTCAGCCACTAATAGCCTAACAATGAGGTAGATGGCTGGAGGACAGATTCAGCCACTAATAGCCTAACAATGAGGTAGATAGCTGGAGGACAGATTCAGCCACTAATAGCCTAACAATGAGGTAGTTGGCTGTAGGACAGATTCAGCCACTAATAGCCTAACAACGAGTTAGTTGGCTGGAGGACAGATTCAGCCACTAATAGCCTAACAATGAGGTAGATGGCTGGAGGACAGATTCAGCCACCAATAGCCTAACAATGAGGTAGTTGGCTGGAGGTCAGATTCAGCCACTAATAGCCTAACAACGAGGTAGATGGCTGGAGGACAGATTCAGCCACTAATAGCCTAACAACGAGGTAGATGGCTGGAGGATAGATTCAGCCACTAATAGCCTAACAATGAGGTAGATGGCTGGAGGACAGATTCAGCCACTAATAGCCTAACAACGAGGTAGATGGCTGGAGGACAGATTCAGCCACTAATAGCCTAACAATGAGGTAGTTGTTTGGAGGACAGATTCAGCCACTAATAGCCTAACAACGAGGTAGTTGGCTGGAGGACAGATTCAGCCACTAATAGCCTAACAACGAGGTAGATGTCTGGAGGACAGATTCAGCCACTAATAGCCTAACAACGAGGTAGATGGCTGGAGGACAGATTCAGCCACTAATAGCCTAACAATGAGGTAGATGGCTGGAGGACAGATTCAGCCACTAATAGCCTAACAACGAGGTAGATGGCTGGAGGACAGATTCAGCCACTAATAGCCTAACAACGAGGTAGTTGGCTGGAGGACAGATTCAGCCACTAATAGCCTAACAACGAGGTAGATGTCTGGAGGACAGATTCAGCCACTAATAGCCTAACAACGAGGTAGATGGCTGGAGGACAGATTCAGCCACTAATAGCCTAACGACGAGGTAGATGGCTGGAGGACAGATTCAGCCACTAATAGCCTAACAACGAGGTAGATGTCTGGAGGACAGATTCAGCCACTAATAGCCTAACAACGAGGTAGATGGCTGGAGGACAGATTCAGCCACTAATAGCCTAACAACAAGGTAGATGTCTGGAGGACAGATTCAGCCACTAATAGCCTAACAACGAGGTAGATGGCTGGAGGACAGATTCAGCCACTAATAGCCTAACAACGAGGTAGATGGCTGGAGGACAGATTCAGCCACTAATAGCCTAACAATGAGGTAGATGGCTGGAGGACAGATTCAGCCACTAATAGCCTAACAACGAGGTAGATGGCTGGAGGACAGATTCAGCCACTAATAGCCTAACAATGAGGTAGATGGCTGGAGGACAGATTCAGCCACTAATAGCCTAACAATGAGGTAGATAGCTGGAGGACAGATTCAGCCACTAATAGCCTAACAATGAGGTAGTTGGCTGGAGGACAGATTCAGCCACTAATAGCCTAACAATGAGGTAGATGGCTGGAGGACAGATTCAGCCACTAATAGCCTAACAATGAGGTAGATAGCTGGAGGACAGATTCAGCCACTAATAGCCTAACAATGAGGTAGATAGCTGGAGGACAGATTCAGCCACTAATAGCCTAACAATGAGGTAGATGGCTGTAGGACAGATTCAGCCACTAATAGCCTAACAACGAGGTAGATGGCTGGAGGACAGATTCAGCCACTAATAGCTTAACAATGAGGTATTTGGCTGGAGGACAGATTCAGCCACTAATAGCCTAACAATGAGGTAGTTGGCTGGAGGTCAGATTCAGCCACTAATAGCCTAACGAGGTAGATGGCTGGAGGACAGATTCAGCCACTAATAGCCTAACAATGAGGTAGTTGTTTGGAGGACAGATTCAGCCACTAATAGCCTAACAACGAGGTAGTTGGCTGGAGGACAGATTCAGCCACTAATAACCTAACACTGAGTTAGTTGTCTGGAGGACAGATTCAGCCACTAATAGCCTAACAACGAGGTAGTTGGCTGGAGGACAGATTCAGCCACTAATAGCCTAACAATGAGGTAGTTGGCTGGAGGAGGGGTGATTCACCTGGGGAATAGTTACAGGGGAGAGGAGGGGTGATTCCCCTGGGGAATAGTTACAGGGGAGAGGAGGGGGGAATAACCTGGGGAATAGTTACAGAGGAGAGGAGGGGGGAATAACCTGGGGAATAGTTACATGGGAGAGGGTGGGAATAACCTGGGGAATAGTTACAGGGGAGAGGAGGGGGGAATAACCTGGGGAATAGTTACAGGGGAGAGGAGGGGGGAATAACCTGGGGAATAGTTACATGGGAGAGGGTGGGAATAACCTGGGGAATAGTTACAGGGGAGAGGAGGGGGAATAACCTGGGGAATAGTTACAGGGGAGAGGAGGGGTGATTCACCTTGGGAATAGTTACAGGGGAGAGGAGGGGTGATTCACCCGGGGAATAGTTACAGGGGAGAGGAGGGGGAATAACCTGGGGAATAGTTACATGGGAGAGGAGGGGGAATAACCTGGGGAATAGTTACAGGGGAGAGGAGGGGGAATAACCTGGGGAATAGTTACAGGGGAGAGGAGGGGGAATAACCTGGGGAATAGTTACAGGGGAGAGGAGGGGGAATAACCTGGGGAATAGTTACAGGGGAGAGGAGGGGGAATAACCTGGGGAATAGTTACAGGGGAGAGGAGGGGGAATAACCTGGGGAATAGTTACAGGGAGAGGAGGGGGAATAACCTGGGGAATAGTTACAGGGGAGAGGAGGAGGGATTAACCTGGGGAATAGTTACAGGGGAGAGGAGGGGGGAATAACCTGGGGAATAGTTACAGGGGAGAGGAGGGGGGAATAACCTGGGGAATAGTTACAGGGGAGAGGAGGGTGATTCACCTGGGGAATAGTTACAGGGGAGAGGAGGGGAATAACCTGGGGAATAGTTACAGGGGAGAGGAGGGGGAATAACCTGGGGAATAGTTACAGGGGAGAGGAGGGTGATTCACCTGGGGAATAGTTACAGGGGAGAGGAGGGGGGAATAACCTGGGGAATAGTTACAGGGGAGAGGAGGGGGGAATAACCATGGCACGCGAGAACAGCAATCTCTATAATAGCAATGAGGTTCATATACTCACCACATTCTAGAATGTGCATTTATATGAGTCGTCATGGCGATTTCGGTTTGGGCAAAACAAATTGCCTACAGTCTCAATAAACTAAAAATCTAATGAAATGAAGAATTATGTTGTTTTCTTTAAATACTCCCCTTTCGTTCAAAGAAACGCATCAATGACTATCTTTGTTTCTCCCCTTTTGGAGGAATCCACATGGATTATTATAATAAAGTGTTTAGGAATTATTCAATGGAAGAGACTCTGACCTAGTTGTCTAAATGACAGTGGAACCAAGTCATTTCTCTTAACCATTACCATGTGGTCTGGTTGTGTGAACTAAGAGCACTGTGGTCAGACATATCAGACCCTTCAGAGCCTCCGTGACGTCTAGAGCACGGTAGTCCACTTGTTATTAATAGACAGCACACACACAGGCAGGAAAATGCCTCTACGTCGACACGTACACACCGGCACGAACACGCAGTATATACACACACGTTAATTCATGTTTTGTATGATTTGTGTGTCGCTGTCGGGCCCCCCTCATTGAATAGAGTTTTTTAGTTCTATAAAAGTTGCTTATTCAAACTTATTGAGGTAAATAATGAGCTGTGTTGGTCATTGTTACGCTTCATTATTTCAGACTGTCCAAAACAAACTTCTGTACTAGCGTACTCTTCCAGAGAGTAGCTGGTCTGGCTCATGCATTCTTCCTTAATTAAACGTTTAACCCTGGTCTCAGCATAATCCACGGCTGTGTCTGAAATGGTGGCCCTACAGTATAGTGCACTACATTTAAACAGGGCCCATAAGGCTCGGGTAAAAAGTAGTGTACTTTAAAGAACATAGGGTTTTACTTCAGATGCCGCCCATGAAAAAAGAAAGCCGACCAAACTGCACAACCATTCCTCGGTTTTTATCAGCCTGCCCGGGCCTCTTTGGGTAGCTTCAACCTGACGTCTGCTTAGCCATGTAGTCTATCAAGCCTCCAGCCTCACCCCAATACAACACAGAACAGGGCTTTGCATAGGCTTCATCTGGCTTATTTATCAGTGGAAGCAAAAATCAGCTGCCAACTCAAGTATTTCCAACGTCTTTCCAAAAGTCTTTCCAAAAGTCTTTCCAAAGTCTTCCCAAAGTCTTTCCAAAAGTCTTTCCAAAAGTACCTCCAAAAGTCTTCCCAGTCTTTCCAAAAGTCTTTCCAGAAGTCTTTCCAAAAATCTTTCCAAAGTCTTCCCAAAGTCTTTCCAAAAGTATTTCCAAAGTCTTCCCAAAGTCTTTCTAAAAGTCTTTCCAAAAGTATTTCCAAAGTCTTTCCAAGTCTTTCCAAAAGTCTTTCCAAAAGTCTTTCCAAAAGTCTTTCCAAAGTGATTTATAGCAATATTTTTCTAATCATAAAGCAGATGGACTTTGGCTCGACAACACGAGGTGCACGCACGAACGAACGCACACACACACACACACGCACGCACGCACCCACGCACGCACACACGCACACACACACACACACACACACACACACACACAAAGCAGTTCCATCATTTGTATCACTCAGCACTTTTGGAGAAGGGGTGTTGGTGGACTAGGGTACCTTTGCTGAAGCAGCAATATCCCCCCATAATTAAAAACAACAGACTGGCGGCCTTGTTAGCTGGACGAGGATCACCAAGTCAAAACAAATGCTTTAGCCCCGGTCCACGGCTATCCAAACAGCCATTAGCATTTCGTCTGGAATAATCACTGGCATTGAGAAAACACAGAGGAAGAGCTCACTTCCAACATATTGTTACAAAGTGGGCTTAGGTTAGGCCTCTTACTTAGTGAGACATACACACACGCACACACACACACACACACACATGCACACACACACACACTGACTACACACACACTGACTCACTGGAATCTGTGCCTCCACACACCGGGCCGTTCCCAGGGGCTGGTGTTCTGGTGTTGTTAGGCAGTTCTGACCATTAATGAAACAATTGAGTCACCATCACTTCTCTGTAGGAGGAGAGACAGGACGTGACCAGTGAAAAGGTACTGGGGAGACACGATTAGAAACGAAACAACCCCCCTGCATGTTGTAAATTCCGTATCGGAACTGACCCTGTATATAGTACACTTCCTTCTCATGTTCTTCTTGTTTATAATTTTTATATCTTGAGGGTTTTTGTTCTACATTATGTTATTTTTGGTGCTACATCCGTATTGATTTCTGCATTGTTGGGTTTAGAGCAAGGGAGGCACGCCATGCACTTCAATCCAGCCCGTGAGACATTATTAAAAATATATATATATTTATTTTTTACCCCTTCTTTCTCCCCAATTTCCAATTACAGTCTTGTCTCGTCGCTGCAACTCCCATACGGACTCAGGGGAGGCGAATGTTGAGAGCCGTGCGTCCACCGAAAAACGACCCAGCCAAGCCGCACTGCTTCTTGACACACTGCTCGCTTAACCCGGAAGCCAGCCACACCAATGTGTCGGAGGAAACACCGTACACCTGGCGACCATGTCAGCGTGCATGTGCCCGGCCTTCCACAGCGCGACGGGACAAGGAAATGTCGGCCTGCCAAACCCTCTCGTAATACGGACGACGCTGGGCCAATTGTGCGCTGCCTCATGGGTCTCCTAGTCACGACCAGCTGTGACACAGCCTGGGATCAAACCTGGGTCTGTAGTGACACCTCAAGCACTGCAATTCAGTGCCTTAGACCGCTGCGCCACTCAGGAGGCCCCCTGCAAATTGATTTTATCAAACAATTGGTCCCCCCCCAAAAAAAAATGCATCCCTCCGTTGAATTTCAAAAGCCCAATATGGCCCTCGAGCTAAAAAGTGTGCCTTGGTTTAGAGTTGGCAAAAAAATGCATTGCACTATATCGATCCCTTTGAGTGTGACCGAAAGCCTTCCGCTAGTGCCTAGCAACTGACGAGTGTGTTGCAAACTCCCTTATGAAACCCTTTGTTTGAAAATGTCGTCACAACACGTGCACAAACTGTTCCGGACTGTTTGACATGGGAAGCTTCCGGACGCCTTAACATACCATTGATAGTCCTACAGAGAGCAATAGTAATGGGAAGCTTCCGGACGCCTGAACATACCATTGATAGTTCTACAGAGAGCAATAGTAATGGAGTGTTCTTTTGTAGGCACTAACTCCACCATATGGTTCGTTGGACAAAGCCTATGGGGAAATTCATGGAGTTGTTGTAGTGTTTTTTGGATAAACGCCCGAAAGTAAGGCCTGTGGTACATGAGATCTGACACGTTTTGTTCCGTGAGATAATCTTCATCAGCTAACGTCACTTGTTCTGAGATTTGAAGCATTTGTATATATAAAAAAACATATAAGCATATAAAAGACCTCATAATTCATAAAGGTCGTGTTATCTGACTGATATTATCTCATGGAACAAAACGTTTTAATATCTCCTAAGTCTGTGTTAACCTCCGACGTTTATCCCAAAACACAATTCTTTCCCCATTCAGTTTCCCCATTCAGTTTCCCACTCAGTTTCCCCATTCAGTTTCCCCATTCAGTTTCCCCATTCAGATTCCCCATTCAGTTTCCACAGGAATACAAGCTGGGGAACTCTATTGGGGCGATCTGCCTGCAGTTACATTGAGAAGCCTTCGGTGGCGCTGTTGTGAAGACTCGAACTGGCACACAAACTGGTCCAATGCAAAACTGTTATTTTCCTGTCCTACAATGGAAAAATTGTATAAGCAACAATGCCACATATTTTACACAATGATTAGTTGTCTCAAAATAGCTCCATCGCTGACAGGGACAGTTAACCCAAACATGAAAGTTAGTTTGATATTTTCCAAACCTCAACAGTGGTCAAAAGTCGATTCCAAATTCCACTGATTTTTTTTTAAACTCTTTCTACTGCTTAGTGTTGTATCAATGTCCTGCTTAGTGTTGTATCAATGTCCTGCTTAGTGTTGTATCAATGTCCTGCTTAGTGTTGTATCAATGTCCTACTTAGTGTTGTATCAATGTCCTGCTTAGTGTTGTATCAATGTCCTGCTTAGTGTTGTATCAATGTCCTGCTTAGTGTTGTATCAATGTCCTACTTAGTGTTGTATCAATGTCCTACTTAGTGTTGTATCAATGTCCTACTTAGTGTTGTATCAATGTCTTGCTTAGTGTTGTATCAATGTCCTGCTTAGTGTTGTATCAATGTCCTGCTTAGTGTTGTATCAATGTCCTGCTTAGTGTTGTATCAATGTCCTACTTAGTGTTGTATCAATGTCTTGCTTAGTGTTGTATCAATGTCCTGCTTAGTGTTGTATCAATGTCCTACTTAGTGTTGTATCAATGTCCTACTTAGTGTTGTATCAATGTCCTACTTAGTGTTGTATCAATGTCTTGCTTAGTGTTGTATCAATGTCCTTGTGATTCAGATCTATGTTGTTTAAAGGAAGAATGAATCATCTAGAATAACAAGAACTTTGTGGATTGGAATCTATTAAGGAAGAACAGTTGACATCTCAATGTGTCAACCACACACACACACACACACACACACACACACACACACACACACACACACACACACACACACACACACACACACACACACACACACACACACACACACACACACACACACACCCAATCTCTTTGAACTGTTAATTGATAATTGTGTTAAAATTTCTCAAATGGCCGGTAGGCTGCCAGACCATCTGTGATTGATTAGTATATGGATAACATTTAATGTGTGTACTGTGTGTGTGTGTGCGTGTGCGCATGTGTGTGCATGTGTGTGCATGTTTGTGTCTTGTATGTAGCAGCAGCGTGTGTGTGTGTGTGTGTCTTGTGTCTTGTGGCGTGTGTGTGTGTGTGTGTGTGTGTGTGCGTGTGTGTGTGTGTGTGTGTGTGTGTGTGTGTGCATGTGTGTGTGTGTGTGTGCGTGTGTGTGTGTGCGTGTGTGTAATAGTGAAGGTGTAAACTTGGCAGTTGAAAATCTTAACAGTATATTTGACCTCTCAGCTTCCTTATCAAATCAAAAAACATAATATTTGTTTAACAAAAAGATTTGTGAAAAGCTTATAACTAGAATAGCAACAACTGAGGGAGAAGAGACAAACAAAGAGTGTGAGAGAGAAACACAGAACATACACGGTCTAGGTCCGAGGTCATCTGCCTTTGGCCTAAAGAGCAGGAACCCAGACTTCAACAAATAAAATGGAAATACAGACACTGTCATCCTACAAGAAACATTGTATAGAGGAGACGGACCCACTGGTTGCCCTCTAGGTTACAGAGAGCTGGTAATCCCATCCACCAAACTACCAGGTGTGACATAACCCATTCAATTAAATTAATCAAAACAGGAAAATTTTACATCTGGCTAGAAATGAATAAGGAAATTATCTCAACAGAGAAAAAAAAATCCTCTTGTGTGCTACCTACATGTGTATCCCACCAATAGAATCCCCATACTTTAACGATGACAGCTTCTCCATCCTAGAGGGGGAGATCAACCATTTCCAGGCTCAGGGACATGTACTAGTCTGCGGCGACCTAAATGCCAGAACTGGACAAGAACCTGACACTCTTAGCACACAGGGGAACAAACACCTACCTTGAAGTGACAGCATTCCCTCCCAATTATACCCCCCTAGACACAACTAAGCCAAAACAACCAACAAAAACGGGTCACAACTCCTGCAGCTCTGTCGCACGCTGGGTCTGTACATAGTCAATTTAAGGCTTGGAGGGGACTCTTACGGTAGATACACCTACAGCTCATCCCTTGGCAGTAGGTCTGTAGATTACTTAATCACTGACCTCAATCCAGAGACTCTCAGTGTTCACAGTCAGCCCCATGACACCCCTATAAGATCACATCAAAATGACAGTCTACTTGAACAGAGCAGTACTCAATCATGAGGCGTCAAAGCCAAAGGAACCGCATAATACTAAGAAACGCTATATACGGAAAGAAAGTAGTGTGGAAACCTACCAAAAAACAATTAGGCATGAACAAATTCAATCCCTTTTAGACAACTTCCTGGACAAACAATTCACTATAATAGTGAATGTGTAAGCTTAGCAGTAGAACATTTTTACAGTATATTTGACCTCTCAGTTTCCCTATCAAATAATTTTTTTTAAAGCAATCTAAGAAAATTAACAACAATGACAAATGAATTGACAAAGAATGAGAAAATTAGAAACCTATCCAACCAAAAACATACAGACCCAGAAATCCTGAGGCTACGCCTTCACTATGGTGAATCACTAAAACAATAAAGACATACACTACGGAAAAAGAAGGAACAGCACAACAGAAATCAGCTCAATGTAATTGAAGAATCCATAGAATCGAACCACTTCTGGGAAAAGTGGAAAACACTAAACAAACAACAACACAAAGAGTTATCCATCCAAAACAGAGATGTGTGGATAAACCACTTCTCCAATCTTTTTGGCTCTATAGCAAAGAACAAACAGCAAAATATATGTATGATCAAATACAAACCTGAGAATCAACTATTAAAGACTACCAGAACCCACTGGATTCTCCAATTGAATTGAATGAACTACAGGACAAAATACAAACCCTCCAACCCCCAAAATGCCTGTGATGTTGATGGTATCCTCAATGAAATGATAAAATATACAGACCACAAATTCCAATTGGCTCATCCTCAGCTCTGGCATCTTCCCCAATATTTGGAACCAAGGACTGATCATCACAATCCACTAAAGTGGAGACAAAAATTGACCCTACTAACTACCGTGGGATATGCGTCAACAGCAACCAAAATCCTCTGCATTATCATTAACAGCAGACTTGTACATTTCCTCAGTGAAAACAATGTACTAAGCAAATGTCAAATTGTTTTTTTACCGAATTACCATAGCACAGACCACGTATTCACCCTGCACACCCTAATTGAAAACAAACAAACCAAAATAAATGTAATGTCTTCTCATGCTTTGCTGATTTCAAAAAAATATGTTGACTCAATTTGGCATGAGGGTCAGCTATACAAATTGATAGAAAGAGGTGTTGGGGGAAAAACATACAAAATTATAAAATCCATGTACACAAACACACAATTTTCTTCCCATGGGGCTGTGGGGTGAGACAGCGATGCAGCTTAAGTCCCACCTTCTTCAACATATATATCAACGAATTGGCGAGAGCACTAGAACAGTCTGCAGCACCCAGCCTCACCCTAGCAGAATCTGAAGTCAAATGTCTACTGTTTGCTGATGATCTGGTGTTTCTGTCGGCAATCAAGGTGGGCCTACAGCAGCACCTAGATCTTCTGAACCGATTCTGTTAGACCTGGGCCCTGACAGTAAATCTCAGTAAGACAAAAATAACGGTTCTCCAAATAAGGTCCAGTTGCCAGGACCACAAAAACAAATTCATTCTAGACACCGTTGGGCTAGAGCACACAAAACAATTATACATACCTCGGCCTAAACATCAGTGCCACAGGTAACTTCCACAAAGCTGTGAACAATCTGAGAGACAAGGCAAGAAGCGACTTCTACGCCATCGAATGAAAGATACAATTTGTGTGTGTGTGTATGTGTGTGTGTTTGTATGTGTGTGTGTGTGTGTGTGTGTGTGTATGTGTTTGTGTGTGTATGTGTTTGTATGTGTATGTGTGTGTATGTGTTTGTATGTGTATGTGTGTGTGTGTGTGTGTGTGTGTTTGTGTGTGTGTGTATGTGTTTGTGTGTGTATGTGTATGTGTGTGTGTGTATGTGTGTGTGTGTATGTGTTCGTGAGTGTGTGTGTGTGTATGTATGGTGCCTCCGTGTGTGTCTTGTGTTTGCGTGTGAAAAAGAGAGTGTTATGTGTGTGTTGTTAGGCCAAATTGTTTTTGTCTACACTCTTCAGTGCGTGCCTGCATATATGTGTCTCTGTGGGAGAATGAATGAGTGTCTCTGTGGGAGAATTAATGAGTGTCTCTGTGGGAGAATTAATGAGTGTCTCTGTGGGAGAATTAATGTGTGTCTCTGTGGGAGAGTTATTGAGTGTCTCTGTGGGAGAATTAGTGAGTGTCTCTGTGGGAGAATTAATGAGTGTCTCTGTGCGAGAATTAATGAGTGTCTCTGTGGGAGAATTAATGTGTGTCTCTGTGGGAGAATTAATGAGTGTCTCTGTGGGAGAATTAATGAGTGTCTCTGTGGGAGAATTAATGAGTGTCTCTGTGGGAGAATTAATTAGTGTCTCTGAGGGAGAACTAATGAGTGCCTGTGGGAGAATGAATTAGTGTCTCTGAGGGAGAATTAATGAGTGTCTCTGTGGGAGAATTAATGAGTGCCTGTGGGAGAATTAATTAGTGTCTCTGAGGGAGAATTAATGAGTGTTGGTGTGAGTGCTTTGTGCATGCCTATATACATTTTTGTGCATGTGCCTGAGTCTCCGTGTGTGTATACCTGTGTGCGTGTGTGCATAAGTCTCTGTGTGTACCACCTTCTTACTACACATAACTCAGGAGAACACTACCATACCACCTTCCTACTACACATACCTCAGACGAACACTATCATACCACCTTCCTACTACACATACCTCAGACGAACACTATCATACCACCTTCCTACTACACATACCTCAGGAGAACACTATCATACCACCTTCCTACTACACATACCTCGGGAGAACACTATCATACCCCCATTCCTACTACACATACCTCAGGAGAACACTATCATACCACCTTCCTACTACACATACCTCAGGAGAACACTATCATACCACCTTCCTACTACACATTCCTCAGGAGAACACTTTCATAGCACCTTCCTACTACACATTCCTCAGGAGAACACTATCATACCACCTTCCTACTACACATACCTCGGGAGAACACTATCATACCACCTTCCTACTACACATTCCTCAGGAGAACACTTTCATAGCACCTTCCTACTACACATTCCTCAGGAGAACACTATCATACCACCTTCCTACTACACATACCTCAGGAGAACACTATCATACCACCTTCCTACTACACATTCCTCAGGAGAACACTATCATACCACCTTCCTACTACACATACCTCGGGAGAACACTATCATACCACCTTCCTACTACACATACCTCAGGAGAACACTATCATACCCCCATTCCTACTACACATACCTCAGGAGAACACTATCATACCACCTTCCTACTACACATACCTCAGGAGAACACTATCATACCACCTTCCTACTACACATACCTCAGGAGAACACTATCATACCACCTTCCTACTACACATACCTCAGGAGAACACTATTATACCCCCATTCCTACTACACATACCTCAGGAGAACACTATCATACCACCTTCCTTTTATACATACCTCAGAAAGAGAACAGGAGGAGGAGAGGTAGAGTGGAAGAGAAAGGAAGAAAGTTTGGTTCACAGGTTAAAGTTTAAATGTCTAATATAGTACATTAAACAGCAAAAAAAACATTAAAAAAATTGTTTGACACTTTGGAGAACACCAATGATAAACAGTGACCTCATGTTTGTTTATGAGTGTAGGGGTACAGTATGTTGTGCATGTGTTTGTATATGTTTGTATGTGTGTAATAATGGGTTTAGTGTGAGTGTGTGTGTGTGTGTGTGTGTGTGTGTGTGTGTGTGTGTGTGTGTGTGTGTGTGTGTGTGTGTGTGTGTGTGTGTGTGTGTGTGTGTGTGTGTGTGTGTGTGTGTGTGTGTGTGTGTGTGTGTGTGTGTGTGTGTGTGTGTGTGTGTGTGTGTGTGTGTAATATCACATTTACATAAGTATTCAGACACTTTACTCAGTACTTTGTTGAAGCACCTTTGTCAGCGATTACAGCCACGAGTCTTCTTGGGCGTGACGCTACAAGCTTGGCACACCTGTATTTGGGGAGTTTCTCCCATTCTTCTCTGTCAGCTTGAGAGGATCGTAATAACAATAGTCTAATTTGTTACTAAAATGTCTGAGTTTAAATGTGTTTGGCTAAGGTGTATGTAATCTAAACTATAAAATTTGTTTAGATTAAAAACAAGAAACGACAACAAAGACTCGTTAAAACACAGCTATTTTCAGGTCTCTCCATAGATGTTCGATCGGGTTGAAGTCTGGGCTCTGGCTGGGCCACTCCAGGGACTTTCAGAGACTTGTCCCTAAGCCACTCCTGCGATGTCTTGGCTGTGTGCTTAGGGTTGTTTTCCTGTTGGAAGGTGAACCTTCGCCCCAGTCTGAGACCTTGAGCAGGTTTTCATCAAGAAACTCTTTGTACTTTACCACTCTACCATAAAAGCCTGATTGTTGGAGTGCTGCAGAGATGGTTGTACTCTTGGAAGGTTCTCCCCTTTCCAAATCATGTCCAATCAATTGAATTTACCACAGGTGGACTCCAAACAAGTTGTAGAAACATCTGAAGGATGATCAATGGAAAGAGGATACACAGGAGCTCAATTTCGATTCTCATTGTACAGGGTCTGAAAACATATGTAAATATGTTGATTTTTTATTTTCTTATAATAAAAATGTCTAAAACCTGTTTTCACATTGTCATTATGGGGTATTGTGTGTATTGATTAGGAAAACAACACATTTTATCAATTTTAGAAAAAGGCTGATGGTACATTTTGAAAAAGTGAAGGGGTCAGAATACTGTACAGTGATCTGGTAGTCTGTACATGGATCTGGTGATCTGTACAGTGATCTGGAGATATGTACAGGGATCTGGTAGTCTGTACAGTGATCTGGTGATCTGTACAGGGATCTGGTAGTCCGTACCATGATATCGTGGTCTGTACAGTGATATGGTAGTCTGTACAGTGATCTGGTGATCTGTACAGGGATCTGGTTGTCCGTACCATGATCTCGTGGTCTGTACAGTGATATGGAAGTCTGTACAGTGATCTGGTGATCTGTAAAGTGATCTGGTAGTCTGTACAGGGATCTGGTGATCTGTACAGTGATCTGGTTGTCCGTACCATGATCTCGTGGTCTGTACAGTGATATGGTAGTCTGTACAGTGATCTGTAAAGTGATCTGGTAGTCTGTACAGGGATCTGGTGATCTGTACAGTGATATGGTAGTCTGTACAGTGATATGGTAGTCTGTACAGTGATCTGGTGATCTGTACAGGGATCTGGTTGTCCGTACCATGATCTCGTGGTCTGTACAGTGATATGGTAGTCTGTACAGTGATCTGGTGATCTGTAAAGTGATCTGGTAGTCTGTACAGGGATCTGGTGATCTGTACAGTTATATGGTGATCTCTACAGAGATCTAGTGATCTGTACAGTGATATGGTGGTCTGTACAGTGATTTGGTGATCTTTACAGGGATCTGGCAGACTGTACAGTGATCTGTACAGTGATCTGGTAGTCTGTACATTGATATGGTGATCTATACAGTGATCTTGTGATCTGTCCAGTGATTTGGTGATCTGTACAGTTATATGGTGATCTATACAGTGATCTGGTGGTCTGTACAGTGATCTGGTGATCTGTACAGTGATATGGTAGTCTGTACAGTGATCTGGTAGTCTGTACAGGGATCTGGTGGTCTGTACAGTGATATGGTAGTCTGTCCAAGGATCTGGTGATCTGTACAGGGATCTGGTGATCTGTACAGGATATGATGATCTGTACAGTGATCTGGTGATCTGTACAGTGATCTGGAGACATGTACAGTGATCTGGTAGTCTGCACAGTGATCTAGTGATCGGTACAGGGATCTGGTAGTCTGTACAGTGATCTGCTGATCTGTACAGGGATCTGGTGGTCTGTACAGTGATCTGGTGATATGTCCAGTGATCTGGTAGTCTGTACAGTGATCGTGTGATCTGTACAGGGATCTGGTGATCTGTACAGGGATCTAGTGATCTGTACAATGATCTGGAGATATGTACAGTGATATGGTGGTCTGTACAGTGATCTGGTGTCTGTACATGGATCTGGTGATCTGTACAGTGATCTGGTGGTCTGTACAGTTATATGGTGGTCTGTACAGTGATATGTTGGTCTGTACAGGGATCTGGTAGTCTGTACTGTGAAATGGTGATCTATACAGGGATATGGTGATCTGTACAGTGATATGGTGGTCTGTACAGTGTGGGAGTTTTAACAACAGAAGTTGAACATGTGTGCATGCGCTGGCGTATGTTTACCTTGGCAAAAGTCAGGGGGCAGTAATACCTTATACTATTTGTGCGTATGTCAGTTTGTGTGTGTGTGTGTGTGTGTGTGTGTGTGTGTGTGTGTGTGTGTGTGTGTGTGTGTGTGTGTGTGTGTGTGTGTGTGTGTGTGTACCGGTGACCCTTGGAGCCCAGAGGGCCTATTGCCACCCACTCAGATCCACCCAGGCCGGACCAACCCCTTTTCTAGACTTCCTCCAACCCGCTCTCTTCTTTGATTGAGACAGGAACTCAGCCTTTCATCACAGTCTGGTTCCCATTCCTTAGATTTCCTGTGACAGCACACGCAGTGTCTGGCACAGCCCAGAGTCTGTGGGAGGACAGGGCTCATGCTGCAGACACACATGAGAACAAACCCCCAGGAGAATGCATACGCCACCTACAGGCATAGACCCACACAAGGAGGTGTACACATATCTAAATACCTATGCATACATGTGGGAGAGGGGATGTCTGTAGATTGCTATGATCTCAAGATCTGGACATACATCAAAGCGTAAAAAAAACCCAGAAATTAACACAAACTCTTAAGATCTCTCTCTCCTCCAAGCAAATAAGGTTAAATAAAATACAATTGAACGTCTCTCTCCTCGTCTGACATGATAGTGTTCTTTCCATGGGAACCAAGGTAAAGACATGACGCCTACCCTCTCTCTCAGGGACGGGGTTAATCTCCCAAAATGCTGCTCTCTGCATGGGGCGCACAGGAAACACGGGATTAAGTGTAACCCCTCAGCTTAGGGATGGACAGTGGCGTTTGTATTCTTTTTCCCGAGGATACTATATTTATGGCTATTGTTTTGCTCTGCGAGCTCACCTGTCTGTAAGTGTGTGTGTGTGTGCGTGCGAGTGAGTGTGTTTCACCCAGTCTCTCTTTCTGGCTGGACCAGTAATGGAAATAATATCGATTATTAGCGAAGAGAAATTTCAGCCCTCCCTCCATTCCCTCCCACCCTCCATTCCCTCCCTCCCTCTCTCTCTGTGTTTGAATTCCACCAGGTGAGACCCTATAGACTGCAGGGTGAGCAGGCTTTAACTAAGTCATCGGATGACCTCGAATCTCAATCAAAGTCCATCTGGACCATGAACCACAAGTTAACCTGCCCTCAGTATGAGAAACAAAAATAAACTAAAGGAGAATGGGTAGAGAGGGTGTGGAGTCAGAGAGAGATCAAGAGAGGGAGGAAAAGAGAGGGTTGGGTAGTATGATACTCATACAGGAAAGAAAGGGTAGTATGCTAGCCATACAGGAAAGAGAGGGTAGTATGCTAGTCATACAGGAAAGAGAGGGTAGTATGCTAGTCATACAGGAAAGAGAGAGTAGTATGCTAGCCATACAGGAAAAGAGAGAGTAGTATGCTAGCCATACAGGAAAGAGAGGGTAGTATGCTAGCCATACAGGAAAGAGAGGGTAGTATGCTAGCCATACAGGAAAGAGAGGGTAGTATGCTAGTCATACAGGAAAGAGAGGGTAGTATGCTAGTCATACAGGAAAGAGAGAGTAGTATGCTAGCCATACAGGAAAAGAGAGAGTAGTATGCTAGCCATACAGGAAAGAGAGGGTAGTATGCTAGCAATACATGAAAAGAGAGAGTAGTATGCTAGCAACAAAGGAAAAGAGAGAGAAGTATGCTAGCCATACAGGAAAGAGAGGGTAGTATGCTAGTCATACAGGAAAGAGAGAGTAGTATGCTAGCCATACAGGAAAAGAGAGAGTAGTATGCTAGCCATACAGGAAAAGAGAGAGTAGTTTGCTAGCCATACAGGGAAAGAGAGAGTAGTATGCTAACCGTACAGGAAAAGAGAGAGTAGTATGCTAGCCATACAGGAAAGAGAGGGTAGTATGCTAGCCATACAGGAAAAGAGAGAGTAGTATGCTAGCCATACAGAAAAGAGAGAGTAGTATGCTAGCCATACAGGAAAAGAGAGATTAGTATGCTAGCCATACAGGAAAGAGAGGGTAATATGCTAGCAATACATGAAAAGAGAGAGTAGTATGCTAGCCACACAGGAAAAGAGAGAGTAGAATGCTATCCATACAGGAAAGAGAGAGCAGTATGCTAGTCCTTCGGGAAAAGAGAGGGTAGTATGCTAGACATACAGGAAAAGAGAGAGTAGAATGCTAGCCACACAAGAAAAGAGAGATTAGTATGCTAGCCATACAGGAAAGAGAGGGTAGTATGCTAGCCATACATGAAAAGAGAGAGTAGTATGCTAGCCACAAAGGAAAAGAGAGAGAAGTATGCTAGCCATACAGGAAAGAGAGGGTAGTATGCTAGCAATACATGAAAAGAGAGAGTAGTATGCTAGCCACACAGGAAAAGAGAGAGTAGTATGCTAGCCATACAGGAAATAGAGGGTAGTATGCTAGCCATACAGGAAAAGAGAGAGTAGTATGCTAGCCATACAGGAAAGAGAGGATAGTATGCTAGCCATACAGGAAAAGGGAGAGTAGTATGCTAGCCATACAGGAAAGAGAGAGCAGTATGTTAGTCCTTCGGGAAAAGAGAGGGTAGTATGCTAGCCATACAGGAAAATAGAGAGTAGAATGCTAGCCATATAGGGAAGAGAGGGTAGTATGCTAGCCATACAGAAAAAGAGAGAGTAGTATGCTAGCCATAGAGGAAAGAGAGAGTAGTATGCTAGCCATACAGAAAAGAGAGAGTAGTATGCTAGCCATTCAGGAAAAGAGAGAGTAGTATGCTAGCCATTCAGGAAAAGAGAGAGTAGTATGCTAGCCATTCAGGAAAGAGAGGGTAGTATGCTAGCCATACAGGAAAAGAGAGAGTAGTATGCTAGCCATACAGGAAAAGAGAGAGTAGTATGCTAGCCATACAGGAAAAGAGAGGGTTGTATGCTAGCCATACAGGAAAGAGAGAGTAGTATGCTAGCCATAAAGGAAAGAGAGAGTAGTATGCTAGCCATACAGGAAAAGAAGGAGTAGTATGCTAGCCATACAGGAAAAGAGAGAGTAGTATGCTAGCCATACAGGAAAAGAGAGAGTAGTGTGCTAGCCATACAGGAAAGAGACAAAGTATGCTAGCCATACAGGAAAAGAGAGAGTAGTATGCTAGCCATACATGAAAGAGAGAGTAGTATGCTAGCCATACAGGAAAGAGAGAGTAATATGCTAGTCCTTCAGGAAAAGAGAGGGTAGTATGCTAGCCATACAGGAAAAGAGAGAGTAGTATGCTAGCCATACAGGAAAGAGAGAGTAGTATGCTAGCCATACAGGAAAAGAGAGAGTAGTATGCTAGCCATACAGGAAAAGAGAGGGTTGTATGCTAGCCATACAGGAAAGAGAGAGTAGTATGCTAGCCATACAGCAAAAGAGAGAGTAGTATGCTAGCCATACAGAAAAGAGAGAGAGTAGTATGCTAGCCATAGATGAAAAGAGAGAGTAGTATGCTAGCCATACAGGAAAGAGAGAGAGTAGTATGTTAGCCATACAGGAAAAGAGAGAGTAGTATGCTAGCCATACAGGAAAGAGAGAGGGTAATATGCTAGCAATACATGAAAAGAGAGAGTAGTATGCTAGCCACACAGGAAAAGTGAGAGTAGAATGCTATCCATACAGGAAAGAGAGAGCAGTATGCTAGTCCTTCGGGAAAAGAGAGGGTAGTATGCTAGACATACAGGAAAAGAGAGAGTAGAATGCTAGCCATATAGGAAAGAGAGGGTAGTATGCTAGCCATACAGAAAAAGAGAGAGTAGTATGCTAGCCATAGAGGAAAGAGAGAGTAGTATGCTAGCCATACAGAAAAGAGAGAGTAGTATGCTAGCCATTCAGGAAAAGAGAGAGTAGTATGCTAGCCATTCAGGAAAAGAGAGAGTAGTATGCTAGCCATTCAGGAAAGAGAGGGTAGTATGCTAGCCATACAGGAAAAGAGAGAGTAGTATGCTAGCCATACAGGAAAAGAGAGAGTAGTATGCTAGCCATACAGGAAAAGAGAGGGTTGTATGCTAGCCATACAGGAAAGAGAGAGTAGTATGCTAGCCATAAAGGAAAGAGAGAGTAGTATGCTAGCCATACAGGAAAAGAAGGAGTAGTATGCTAGCCATACAGGAAAAGAGAGAGTAGTATGCTAGCCATACAGGAAAAGAGAGAGTAGTGTGCTAGCCATACAGGAAAGAGACAAAGTATGCTAGCCATACAGGAAAAGAGAGAGTAGTATGCTAGCCATACATGAAAGAGAGAGAGTAGTATGCTAGCCATACAGGAAAGAGAGAGTAATATGCTAGTCCTTCAGGAAAAGAGAGGGTAGTATGCTAGCCATACAGGAAAAGAGAGAGTAGTATGCTAGCCATACAGGAAAGAGAGAGTAGTATGCTAGCCATACAGCAAAAGAGAGAGTAGTATGCTAGCCATAGAGGAAAAGATAGAGTAGTATGCTAGCCATACATGAAAGAGAGAGTAGTATGCTAGCCATACAGCAAAAGAGAGAGTAGTATGCTAGCCATACAGAAAAGAGAGAGAGTAGTATGCTAGCCATAGAGGAAAAGAGAGAGTAGTATGCTAGCCATACAGGAAAGAGAGAGAGTAGTATGTTAGCCATACAGGAAAAGAGAGAGTAGTATGCTAGCCATACAGGAAAGAGAGAGAGTAGTATGCTAGCCATACAGAAAAGAGAGAGTAGTATGCTAGCCATACAGGAAAAGAGAGAGTAGTATGCTTGTCACGATCTATTAGAGTGACGAACCAAGGCGCAGCGAGGTATCCAGTATACATGCTTTATTTTTACTCACGTAACTGGGAAAATAACAAACAAGCGAACAAAACGAAGATCGTAACAATTAACATACACAAAACACTTACGCTATGCATAAACAATAACCCACCAACCCCTAATGAAAACTACAAAAATATATATGGTTCCCAATTAGAGGTAACAACAAACAGCTGCCTCTAATTGGGAACCATTACCCCAACATAGAAATGAACAACCTGGAACTCAAAACCCTCCTAAACCAAAACTAAACTAAACACGCCAGCCTGAACTCAGGCCTGGACGTGACACTACCCCCCCCCCAAAGGCGCGGACTCCGACCGCACCAACAGTCCATGGGGGGGTCCTCGGGTGGGTCTCTTTGATCTAGGTGGCGGCTCCGGTGCCGGCCGTGCTGGTCCAAGAAGTCGCACTGGAGGCCCGTGGCTAGAAGCCGGAACAGTTCGTACCAGGCTGGTACTACACCCTAAAAGCCTGGTACGATCAGCAGGAGCAGGCTGAGCTGGACTCACGATGCACACAGGGGACCTGGTGCAGGAAGCAGGAGCAGGCTGAGCTGGACTCACGATGCACACAGGGAACCTGTTGCAGGGAGTAGGAGCAGGCTGTGCTGGACTCGCGATGCGCACAGGGGACCTGGTGCGGGGAGTAGGAGCAGGCTGTGCTGGACTCGCAATGCGCACAGGGGACCTGGTGCGGGGAGCAGGAACAGGCTGTGCTGGACTTGCGATGCGCACAGGAACTCTGGTGCGGGGTGCAGGAACGGGCCGTGTAGGACTCACGATGCGCACCGGGACTCCGGTGCGGGGAGCAGGAACGGGCCGTGTAGGACTCATGATGCAAACTGGAACATTGGTGCGGGGAGCAGGAACGGGCCGTGTTGGACTCTCTATGCGCACTGGGACTCTGGTGCGGGGAGCAAGAACGGGCCGTATTGGACTCTCTATGCGCATTGGGACTCTGGTGCGGGGAGCAGGAACGGGCCGTGCTGGGTTCACAACGCGCACAGGGATCCTGGAGCGTGGAACAGGGCGTGCTGGGTCCACAACGCGCACAGGGATCCTGGAGCGTGGAACAGGGACAGGGCGTGCTGGGTCCACGACTCGCACAGGATCCTGGAGGCGTGGAACAGGGACTGGGCGTACTGGGCTCTCTATGCGTACAGGGGCCTGGTGCGCGGACCGACACCCTTCTCCCCGGCTGTTCACTCACCCTCGCCTCACAGATGGTGGGAGCTGGAATGTCACGCACCGGGCTGTGGGCCCGAACTGGAGACACAGCACGCAGAGCCGGGGCAGGATATCTCGGTCCACGAAGGTGCACTGGAGACTTAGCGTGCAGAGCCGGCACCACTCTTCCAGGCAGCACACTCACCCTAGCCTGACAGATGAGTGGAGCTGGAATGTCACGTACCGGGCTGTGGATACGCACCGGAGACACTGCACGCAGAGCTGGGACCGGATATCCTGGTCCGAAGAGGCGCACCGGAGACCCGGAGCGCTGAGCCGGCACCTCTCTTCCAGGCTGCACGCTCAACCTAGCCCAACAGATGAGGGGAGCTGGAATTTCGCATACCGGCCTATGAACGCGCACTGGAGACACCATGCGCAGCCCACCATAGCACGGTGTCTTACCAGTGCGACGCTCCCTCCAACGCTCCCTCCAAAGAGCACGAGGAGTTGGCTCAGGAGTCCACCCTGAACCGGCCAACCTCCCCGTGTGCCCCACACCAAAAAAAATTGGGGGCTGCCTCTCAGGTTTTCTAGCCAGGCGTGTTCCAGCATATCTCTCCTTATTATCGCTCCATGCTCCGTACTTCTCCTCATAATAGCGCCGCTCTGCCGCCGCTGCTTCCAGCTCCTCTCTTGGACGGCGATACTCTCCAGGCTGGGTCCAGGGTCCCCCTCTAAACAATTCCTCCTCCCAGGTCCAGAACTCCCGGTTCTCTCGCTGCTTGGTCCTTTGTGGGTGGGTTATTCTGCCACGATCTCCTAGAGTGACGGACCAAGGCGCAGCGAGGTATCCAGTATACATGCTTTATTTTTACACACGTAACTGGGAAAATAACAAACAAGCGAACAAAACGTCGTAACAATTAACATACACAACATACACAAGATCGTAACAATTAACATACACAAAACACTTACGCTATGCATAAACAATAACCCACCAACCCCTAGTGAAAACTACAAACATATATATGGATCCCAATTAGAGGTAACGACAAACAGCTGCCTCTAATTGGGAACCATTACTCCAACAAGGAAATGAACAACCTGGAACTCAAAACGGTGGGTTATAGTCATACAGGAAAAGAGAGAGAGTACTATGATAGCCATACAGGAAAAGAGAGAGTTGTATGATAGCCATACAGGAAAGAGAGAGTAGTATGCTAGCCATACAGGAAAAGAGAGAGTTGTATGATAGCCATAAAGGAAAGAGAGAGTAGTATGCTAGCCATACAGGAAAAGAGAGAGTTGTATGATAGCCATACAGGAAAAGAGAGAGTTGTATGATAGCCATACAGGAAAAGAGAGAGTACTATGCTAGCCATACAGGAAATAGAGAGGAGTATGCTAGCCATACAGGAAAGAGAGAGTAGTATGCTAGCCATACAGGAAAAGAGTAAGAAGTATGCTAGTCATACAGGAAAAGAAAGAGAGTAGTATGATAGCCATACAGGAAAAGAGAGAGTAGTATGCTAGCCATACAGGAAAATAGAGAGTAGTATGCAAGCCATACAGGAAATAGAGAGTAGTATGCTAGCCATACAGGAAAGAGGGAGTAGTATGCTAGCCATACAGGAAAAGAGAGAGTAGTATGCTAGCCATACAGAATAGAGAGAGAAGTAGAAAAGAGGGTAGTTTGCTAGCCATACAGGAAAAGAGAGAGTAGTATGCTAGCCATACAGGAAAGAGAGAGTAGTATGCTAGCCATACAGGAAAAGAGAGAGTAGTATGCTAGCCATACTGGAAAGAGAGAGAGTAGTATGCTAGCCATACAGGAAAAGACAGAGTAGTATGCTAGCCATACAGGAAAGAGACAAAGTATGCTAGCCATACAGAAAAAGAGACATAGTATGCTAGCAATACAGGAAAGAAAGAGTAGTATGCTAGCCATACATGAAAGAGAGAGTAGTATGCTAGCCATACAGGAAAAAATAGAGTAGTATGCTAGCCATACAGGAAAAGAGAGAGTTGTATGCTAGCCATACAGGAAAGAGAGAGTAGTATGCTAGCCATACAGGAAAAAAGAGAGTAGTATGCTAGCCATACAGGAAAAGAGAGAGTAGTATGCTAGCCATTCAGGAAAAGAGAGAGTAGTATGCTAGCCATACAGGAAAAGAGAGAGTAGTATGCTAGCCATAAAGAAAGAGAGAGTAGTATGCTAGCCGTACAGGAAAAGAGAGAGTAGTGTGCTAGCCATACAGGAAATAGAGAGTAGTTTGCTAGCCATACAGGAAAGAGAGAGAGGTATGCTAGCCGTACAGGAAAAGCGAGAGTAGTATGCTAGCCATACAGGAAATAGAGAGTAGTATGCTAGCCATACAGGAAAGAGAGAGTAGTATGGTAGCCATACAGGAAAGAGAGATTAGTATGCTAGTCATACCGGAAAAGAGAGAGAAGTATGCTAGCTATACAGAAAAGAGAGCGTAGTATGCTAGCCATACAGGAAAAGAGAGAGTAGTATGCTAGCCATACAGGAAAAGAGAGAGTAGTATGCTAGCCATAAAGAAAGAGAGAGTAGTATGCTAGCCGTACAGGAAAAGAGAGAGTAGTGTGCTAGCCATACAGGAAATAGAGAGTAGTTTGCTAGCCATACAGGAAAGAGAGAGAGGTATGCTAGCCGTACAGGAAAAGAGAGAGTAGTATGCTAGCCATACAGGAAATAGAGAGTAGTATGCTAGCCATACAGGAAAGAGAGAGTAGTATGCTAGCCATAAAGAAAGAGAGAGTAGTATGCTAGCCGTACAGGACAAGAGAGAGTAGTGTGCTAGCCATACAGGAAATAGAGAGTAGTATGCTAGCCATACAGGAAAGAGAGAGAGGTATGCTAGCCGTACAGGAAAAGAGAGAGTAGTATGCTAGCCATACAGGAAATAGAGAGTAGTATGCTAGCCATACAGGAAAGAGAGAGTAGTATGGTAGCCATACAGGAAAGAGAGATTAGTATGCTAGTCATACCGGAAAAGAGAGAGAAGTATGCTAGCCATACAGAAAAGAGAGCGTAGTATGCTAGCCATACAGGAAAAGAGAGAGTAGTATGCTAGCCATACAGGAAAGAGACAAAGTATGCTAGCCATACAGGAAAATAGAGAGTAGTATGCTAGCCATACAGGAAAGAAAGAGTAGTATGCTAGCCATACAGGTAAAAAGAGAGTAGTATGCTAGCCATACAGGAAAAGAGACATAGTATGCTAGCCATACAGGAAAAGAGAGAGTTGTATGCTAGCCATACAGGAAAAAGAGAGTAGTATGCTAGCCATACAGGAAAAGAGAGAGTTGGATGCTAGCCATACAGGAAATAGAGAGTAGCATGCTAGCCATACAGGAAAGAGAGAGTAGTATGCTAGCCATACAGGAAAAAAGAGAGTAGTATGCTAGCCATACAGGAAAAGAGACATAGTATGCTAGCCATACAGGAAAAGAGAGAGTTGTATGCTAGCCATACAGGAAAAGAGACAAAGTATGCTAGCCATACAGGAAAAGAGAGAGTTGGATGCTAGCCATACAGGAAAGAGAGAGTAGTATGCTAGCCATACAGGAAAAAAGAGAGTAGTATGCTAGCCATACAGGAAATAGAGAGTAGTATGCTAGCCATACAGGAAAAGAGATAGTAGTATGCTAGCCATATAGGAAAGAGAGAGTAGTATGCTAGCCATACAGGAAAAGAGAGAGTAGTATGCTAGCCATACAGGAAAGAGAGAGTAGGATGCTAGTCATACAGGAAAAGCGAGGGTAGTTTGCTAGCCATACAGGAAAGAGAGAGTAGCATGCTAGCCATACAGGAAAAGAGAGGGTAGTTTGCTAGCCATACAGGAAAGAGAGAGTAGTATGCTAGCCATACAGGAAAGAGAGAGTAGTATGCAAGCCATACAGGAAGAGAAAGAGTAGTATGCTAGCCATACAGGAAAGAGACAAAGTATGCTAGCCATACAGGAAAAGAGAGAGTAGTATGCTAGCCGTACAGGAAAAGAGAGAGTAGTATGCTAGCCATACAGGAAATAGAGAGTAGTATGCTAGCCATAAAGGAAAGAGAGAGTAGTATGCTAGCCATACAGGAAAAGAGAGAGTTGTATGATAGCCATACAGGAAAAGAGAGAGTTGTATGATAGCCATACAGGAAAAGAGAGTACTATGCTAGCCATACAGGAAATAGAGAGGAGTATGCTAGCCATACAGGAAAGAGAGAGTAGTATGCTAGCCATACAGGAAAAGAGTAAGAAGTATGCTAGTCATACAGGAAAAGAAAGAGAGTAGTATGATAGCCATACAGGAAAAGAGAGAGTAGTATGCTAGCCATACAGGAAAATAGAGAGTAGTATGCAAGCCATACAGGAAATAGAGAGTAGTATGCTAGCCATACAGGAAAGAGGGAGTAGTATGCTAGCCATACAGGAAAAGAGAGAGTAGTATGCTAGCCATACAGAAAAGAGAGAGAAGTAGAAAAAGAGGGTAGTTTGCTAGCCATACAGGAAAAGAGAGAGTAGTATGCTAGCCATACAGGAAAGAGAGAGTAGTATGCTAGCCATACAGGAAAAGAGAGAGTAGTATGCTAGCCATACTGGAAAGAGAGAGAGTAGTATGCTAGCCATACAGGAAAAGACAGAGTAGTATGCTAGCCATACAGGAAAGAGACAAAGTATGCTAGCCATACAGAAAAAGAGACATAGTATGCTAGCAATACAGGAAAGAAAGAGTAGTATGCTAGCCATACATGAAAGAGAGAGTAGTATGCTAGCCATACAGGAAAAATAGAGTAGTATGCTAGCCATACAGGAAAAGAGAGAGTTGTATGCTAGCCATACAGGAAAGAGAGAGTAGTATGCTAGCCATACAGGAAAAAAGAGAGTAGTATGCTAGCCATACAGGAAAAGAGAGAGTAGTATGCTAGCCATTCAGGAAAGAGAGAGTAGTATGCTAGCCATACAGGAAAAGAGAGAGTAGTATGCTAGCCATAAAGAAAGAGAGAGTAGTATGCTAGCCGTACAGGAAAAGAGAGAGTAGTGTGCTAGCCATACAGGAAATAGAGAGTAGTTTGCTAGCCATACAGGAAAGAGAGAGAGGTATGCTAGCCGTACAGGAAAAGCGAGAGTAGTATGCTAGCCATACAGGAAATAGAGAGTAGTATGCTAGCCATACAGGAAAGAGAGAGTAGTATGGTAGCCATACAGGAAAGAGAGATTAGTATGCTAGTCATACCGGAAAAGAGAGAGAAGTATGCTAGCTATACAGAAAGAGAGCGTAGTATGCTAGCCATACAGGAAAAGAGAGAGTAGTATGCTAGCCATACAGGAAAAGAGAGAGTAGTATGCTAGCCATAAAGAAAGAGAGAGTAGTATGCTAGCCGTACAGGAAAAGAGAGAGTAGTGTGCTAGCCATACAGGAAATAGAGAGTAGTTTGCTAGCCATACAGGAAAGAGAGAGAGGTATGCTAGCCGTACAGGAAAAGAGAGAGTAGTATGCTAGCCATACAGGAAATAGAGAGTAGTATGCTAGCCATACAGGAAAGAGAGAGTAGTATGCTAGCCATAAAGAAAGAGAGAGTAGTATGCTAGCCGTACAGGACAAGAGAGAGTAGTGTGCTAGCCATACAGGAAATAGAGAGTAGTATGCTAGCCATACAGGAAAGAGAGAGAGGTATGCTAGCCGTACAGGAAAGAGAGAGTAGTATGCTAGCCATACAGGAAATAGAGAGTAGTATGCTAGCCATACAGGAAAGAGAGAGTAGTATGGTAGCCATACAGGAAAGAGAGATTAGTATGCTAGTCATACCGGAAAAGAGAGAGAAGTATGCTAGCCATACAGAAAGAGAGCGTAGTATGCTAGCCATACAGGAAAAGAGAGAGTAGTATGCTAGCCATACAGGAAAGAGACAAAGTATGCTAGCCATACAGGAAAATAGAGAGTAGTATGCTAGCCATACAGGAAAGAAAGAGTAGTATGCTAGCCATACAGGTAAAAAGAGAGTAGTATGCTAGCCATACAGGAAAAGAGACATAGTATGCTAGCCATACAGGAAAAGAGAGAGTTGTATGCTAGCCATACAGGAAAAAAGAGAGTAGTATGCTAGCCATACAGGAAAAGAGAGAGTTGGATGCTAGCCATACAGGAAATAGAGAGTAGCATGCTAGCCATACAGGAAAGAGAGAGTAGTATGCTAGCCATACAGGAAAAAAGAGAGTAGTATGCTAGCCATACAGGAAAAGAGACATAGTATGCTAGCCATACAGGAAAAGAGAGAGTTGTATGCTAGCCATACAGGAAAAGAGACAAAGTATGCTAGCCATACAGGAAAAGAGAGAGTTGGATGCTAGCCATACAGGAAAGAGAGTAGTATGCTAGCCATACAGGAAAAAAGAGAGTAGTATGCTAGCCATACAGGAAATAGAGAGTAGTATGCTAGCCATACAGGAAAAGAGATAGTAGTATGCTAGCCATATAGGAAAGAGAGAGTAGTATGCTAGCCATACAGGAAAAGAGAGAGTAGTATGCTAGCCATACAGGAAAGAGAGAGTAGGATGCTAGTCATACAGGAAGCGAGGGTAGTTTGCTAGCCATACAGGAAAGAGAGAGTAGCATGCTAGCCATACAGGAAAAGAGAGGGTAGTTTGCTAGCCATACAGGAAAGAGAGAGTAGTATGCTAGCCATACAGGAAAGAGAGAGTAGTATGCAAGCCATACAGGAAGAGAAAGAGTAGTATGCTAGCCATACAGGAAAGAGACAAAGTATGCTAGCCATACAGGAAAAGAGAGAGTAGTATGCTAGCCGTACAGGAAAAGAGAGAGTAGTATGCTAGCCATACAGGAAATAGAGAGTAGTATGCTAGCCATACAGGAAAGAGAGAGTAGTATGGTAGCCATACAGGAAAGAGAGATTAGTATGCTAGTCATACCGGAAAAGAGAGAGAAGTATGCTAGCTATACAGAAAAGAGAGCGTAGTATGCTAGCCATACAGGAAAATAGAGTAGTATGCTAGCCATACAGGAAAAGAGAGAGTAGTATGCTAGCCATAAAGAAAGAGAGAGTAGTATGCTAGCCGTGCAGGAAAGAGAGAGTAGTGTGCTAGCCATACAGGAAATAGAGAGTAGTATGCTAGCCATACAGGAAAGAGAGAGTAGTATGCTAGTCATACCGGAAAAGAGAGAGAAGTATGCTAGCTATACAGAAAAGAGAGCGTAGTATGCTAGCCATACAGGAAAGAGAGAGTAGTATGCAAGCCATACAGGAAGAGAAAGAGTAGTATGCTAGCCATACAGGAAAGAGACAAAGTATGCTAGCCATACAGGAAAAGAGAGAGTAGTATGCTAGCCATACAGGAAAGAGACAAAGTATGCTAGCCATACAGGAAAATAGAGAGTAGTATGCTAGCCATACAGGAAAGAGAGAGTAGTATGCTAGCCATACAGGAAAAAGAGAGCAGTATGCTAGCCATACAGGAAAAGAGACATAGTATGCTAGCCATACAGGAAAAGAGAGAGTTGTATGCTAGCCATACAGGAAAAAAGAGAGTAGTATGCTAGCCATACAGGAAAAGAGAGAGTTGGATGCTAGCCATACAGGAAATAGAGAGTAGTATGCTAGCCATACAGGAAAAAAGAGAGTAGTATGCTAGCCATACAGGAAAAGAGACATAGTATGCTAGCCATACAGGAAAAGAGAGAGTAGTATGCTAGCCATACAGGAAAAGAGAGGGTAGTTTGCTAGCCATACAGGAAAGAGAGAGTAGTATGCTAGCCATACAGGAAAATAGAGAGTAGTATGCAAGCCATACAGGAAGAGAAAGAGTAGTATGCTAGCCATACAGGAAAGAGACAAAGTATGCTAGCCATACAGGAAAAGAGAGAGTAGTATGCTAGCCATACAGGAAAAGAGAGAGTAGTATGCTAGCCATACAGGAAAGAGAGAGTAGTATGCTAGCCATACAGGAAAAGAGAGAGTAGAATGCTAGCCATACAGGAATGAGAGGGCAGTATGCTAGCCATACAGGAAAGAGAGAGTAGTATGCTAGCCATACAGGAAAGAGAGAGTAGTATGCTAGCCATACAGGAAAGAGAGAGTAGTATGCTAGCCATTCAGGAAAAGAGACATAGTATGCTAGCCATACAGGAAAAGAGAGAGTTGTATGCTAGCCATACAGGAAAAAGAGAGTAGTATGCTAGCCATACAGGAAAAGAGAGAGTTGTATGATAGCCATACAGGAAAGAGAGAGTAGTATGCTAGCCATACAGGAAAAGAGAGAGTTGTATGATAGCCATACAGGAAAGAGAGAGTAGTATGCTAGCCATACAGGAAAAGAGAGAGTTGTATGATAGCCATACAGGAAAAGAGAGAGTTGTATGATAGCCATACAGGAAAAGAGAGAGTACTATGCTAGCCATACAGGAAATAGAGAGGAGTATGCTAGCCATACAGGAAAGAGAGAGTAGTATGCTAGCCATACAGGAGAAGAGTAAGAAGTATGCTAGTCATACAGGAAAAGAAAGAGAGTAGTATGATAGCCATACAGGAAAAGAGAGAGTAGTATGCTAGCCATACAGGAAAATAGAGAGTAGTATGCAAGCCATACAGGAAATAGAGAGTAGTATGCTAGCCATACAGGAAAGAGGGAGTAGTATGCTAGCCATACAGGAAAAGAGAGAGTAGTATGCTAGCCATACAGAAAAGAGAGAGAAGTAGAAAAAGAGGGTAGTTTGCTAGCCATACAGGAAAAGAGAGAGTAGTATGCTAGCCATACAGGAAAGAGAGAGTAGTATGCTAGCCATACAGGAAAAGAGAGAGTAGTATGCTAGCCATACTGGAAAGAGAGAGAGTAGTATGCTAGCCATACAGGAAAAGACAGAGTAGTATGCTAGCCATACAGGAAAGAGACAAAGTATGCTAGCCATACAGAAAAAGAGACATAGTATGCTAGCAATACAGGAAAGAAAGAGTAGTATGCTAGCCATACATGAAAGAGAGAGTAGTATGCTAGCCATACAGGGAAAAATAGAGTAGTATGCTAGCCATACAGGAAAAGAGAGAGTTGTATGCTAGCCATACAGGAAAGAGAGAGTAGTATGCTAGCCATACAGGAAAAAAGAGAGTAGTATGCTAGCCATACAGGAAAAGAGAGAGTAGTATGCTAGCCATTCAGGAAAAGAGAGAGTAGTATGCTAGCCATACAGGAAAAGAGAGAGTAGTATGCTAGCCATAAAGAAAGAGAGAGTAGTATGCTAGCTGCACAGGAAAAGAGAGAGTAGTGTGCTAGCCATACAGGAAATAGAGAGTAGTTTGCTAGCCATACAGGAAAGAGAGAGAGGTATGCTAGCCGTACAGGAAAAGAGAGAGTAGTATGCTAGCCATACAGGAAATAGAGAGTAGTATGCTAGCCATACAGGAAAGAGAGAGTAGTATGGTAGCCATACAGGAAAGAGAGATTAGTATGCTAGTCATACCGGAAAAGAGAGAGAAGTATGCTAGCTATACAGAAAAGAGAGCGTAGTATGCTAGCCATACAGGAAAAGAGAGAGTAGTATGCTAGCCATACAGGAAAAGAGAGAGTAGTATGCTAGCCATAAAGAAAGAGAGAGTAGTATGCTAGCCGTACAGGAAAAGAGAGAGAGTAGTGTGCTAGCCATACAGGAAATAGAGAGTAGTTTGCTAGCCATACAGGAAAGAGAGAGAGGTATGCTAGCCAGACAGGAAAAGAGAGAGTAGTATGCTAGCCATACAGGAAATAGAGAGTAGTATGCTAGCCATACAGGAAAGAGAGAGTAGTATGCTAGCCATAAAGGAAAGAGAGAGTAGTATGCTAGCCGTACAGGACAAGAGAGAGTAGTGTGCTAGCCATACAGGAAATAGAGAGTAGTATGCTAGCCATACAGGAAAGAGAGAGAGGTATGCTAGCCGTACAGGAAAAGAGAGAGTAGTATGCTAGCCATACAGGAAATAGAGAGTAGTATGCTAGCCATACAGGAAAGAGAGAGTAGTATGGTAGCCATACAGGAAAGAGAGATTAGTATGCTAGTCATACCGGAAAAGAGAGAGAAGTATGCTAGCCATACAGAAAAGAGAGCGTAGTATGCTAGCCATACAGGAAAAGAGAGAGTAGTATGCTAGCCATACAGGAAAAGAGAGAGTAGTATGCTAGCCATAAAGAAAGAGAGAGTAGTATGCTAGCCGTACAGGAAAAGAGAGAGTAGTGTGCTAGCCATACAGGAAATAGAGAGTAGTATGCTAGCCATACAGGAAAGAGAGAGAGGTATGCTAGCCGTACAGGTAAAGAGAGAGTAGTATGCTAGCCATACAGGAAATAGAGAGTAGTATGCTAGCCATACAGGAAAGAGAGAGTAGTATGGTAGCCATACAGGAAAGAGAGATTAGTATGCTAGTCATACCGGAAAAGAGAGAGAAGTATGCTAGCTATACAGAAAAGAGAGCGTAGTATGCTAGCCATACAGGAAAGAGAGAGTAGTATGCAAGCCATACAGGAAGAGAAAGAGTAGTATGCTAGCCATACAGGAAAGAGACAAAGTATGCTAGCCATACAGGAAAAGAGAGAGTAGTATGCTAGCCATACAGGAAAGAGACAAAGTATGCTAGCCATACAGGAAAATAGAGAGTAGTATGCTAGCCATACAGGAAAGAAAGAGTAGTATGCTAGCCATACAGGTAAAAAGAGAGTAGTATGCTAGCCATACAGGAAAAGAGACATAGTATGCTAGCCATACAGGAAAAGAGAGAGTTGTATGCTAGCCATACAGGAAAAAAGAGAGTAGTATGCTAGCCATACAGGAAAAGAGAGAGTTGGATGCTAGCCATACAGGAAATAGAGAGTAGCATGCTAGCCATACAGGAAAGAGAGAGTAGTATGCTAGCCATACAGGAAAAAAGAGAGTAGTATGCTAGCCATACAGGAAAAGAGACATAGTATGCTAGCCATACAGGAAAAGAGAGAGTTGTATGCTAGCCATACAGGAAAAGAGACAAAGTATGCTAGCCATACAGGAAAAGAGAGAGTTGGATGCTAGCCATACAGGAAAGAGAGAGTAGTATGCTAGCCATACAGGAAAAAAGAGAGTAGTATGCTAGCCATACAGGAAATAGAGAGTAGTATGCTAGCCATACAGGAAAAGAGATAGTAGTATGCTAGCCATATAGGAAAGAGAGAGTAGTATGCTAGCCATACAGGAAAAGAGAGAGTAGTATGCTAGCCATACAGGAAAGAGAGAGTAGGATGCTAGTCATACAGGAAAAGCGAGGGTAGTTTGCTAGCCATACAGGAAAGAGAGAGTAGCATGCTAGCCATACAGGAAAAGAGAGGGTAGTTTGCTAGCCATACAGGAAAGAGAGAGTAGTATGCTAGCCATACAGGAAAGAGAGAGTAGTATGCAAGCCATACAGGAAGAGAAAGAGTAGTATGCTAGCCATACAGGAAAGAGACAAAGTATGCTAGCCATACAGGAAAAGAGAGAGTAGTATGCTAGCCGTACAGGAAAAGAGAGAGTAGTATGCTAGCCATACAGGAAATAGAGAGTAGTATGCTAGCCATACAGGAAAGAGAGAGTAGTATGGTAGCCATACAGGAAAGAGAGATTAGTATGCTAGTCATACCGGAAAAGAGAGAGAAGTATGCTAGCTATACAGAAAAGAGAGCGTAGTATGCTAGCCATACAGGAAAAGAGAGTAGTATGCTAGCCATACAGGAAAAGAGAGAGTAGTATGCTAGCCATAAAGAAAGAGAGAGTAGTATGCTAGCCGTACAGGAAAAGAGAGAGTAGTGTGCTAGCCATACAGGAAATAGAGAGTAGTATGCTAGCCATACAGGAAAGAGAGAGTAGTATGCTAGTCATACCGGAAAAGAGAGAGAAGTATGCTAGCTATACAGAAAAGAGAGCGTAGTATGCTAGCCATACAGGAAAGAGAGAGTAGTATGCAAGCCATACAGGAAGAGAGAGAGTAGTATGCTAGCCATACAGGAAATAGAGAGTAGTATGCTAGCCATACAGGAAAGAGAGAGTAGTATGGTAGCCATACAGGAAAGAGAGATTAGTATGCTAGTCATACCGGAAAAGAGAGAGAAGTATGCTAGCTATACAGAAAAGAGAGCGTAGTATGCTAGCCATACAGGAAAAGAGAGTAGTATGCTAGCCATACAGGAAAAGAGAGAGTAGTATGCTAGCCATAAAGAAAGAGAGAGTAGTATGCTAGCCGTACAGGAAAAGAGAGAGTAGTGTGCTAGCCATACAGGAAATAGAGAGTAGTATGCTAGCCATACAGGAAAGAGAGAGTAGTATGCTAGTCATACCGGAAAAGAGAGAGAAGTATGCTAGCTATACAGAAAAGAGAGCGTAGTATGCTAGCCATACAGGAAAGAGAGAGTAGTATGCAAGCCATACAGGAAGAGAAAGAGTAGTATGCTAGCCATACAGGACAGAGACAAAGTATGCTAGCCATACAGGAAAAGAGAGAGTAGTATGCGAGCCATACAGGAAAGAGACAAAGTATGCTAGCCATACAGGAAAATAGAGAGTAGTATGCTAGCCATACAGGAAAGAGAGAGTAGTATGCTAGCCATACAGGAAAAAGAGAGCAGTATGCTAGCCATACAGGAAAAGAGACATAGTATGCTAGCCATACAGGAAAAGAGAGAGTTGTATGCTAGCCATACAGGAAAAAAGAGAGTAGTATGCTAGCCATACAGGAAAAGAGAGAGTTGGATGCTAGCCATACAGGAAATAGAGAGTAGTATGCTAGCCATACAGGAAAAAAGAGAGTAGTATGCTAGCCATACAGGAAAAGAGAGAGTAGTATGCTAGCCATACAGGAAAAGAGAGAGTAGTATGCTAGCCATACAGGAAAAGAGAGAGTAGTTTGCTAGCCATACAGGAAAGAGAGAGTAGTATGCTAGCCATACAGGAAAAGAGAGAGTAGTATGCTAGCCATACAGGAAAGAGAGAGTAGTATGCTAGCCATACAGGAAAAGAGAGAGTAGTATGCTAGCAATACAGGAAAGAGAGAGTAGTATGCTAGCCATACAGGAAAAGAGAGAGTAGTATGCTAGCCATACAGGAAAAGAGAGAGTAGTATGCTAGCCATACAGGAAAGAGAGAGTAGTATGCTAGCCATACAGGAAGAGAGAGTAGTATGCTAGCCATACAGGAAAAGAGAGAGTAGTATGCTAGCCATACAGGAAAGAGAGAGTAGTATGCTAGCCATACAGGAAAGAGAGAGTTGTATGCTAGCAATACAGGAAAGAGAGAGTAGTATGCTAGCCATACAGGAAAAGAGAGAGTAGTATGCTAGCCATTCAGGAAAAGAGACATAGTATGCTAGCCATACAGGAAAAAAGAGAGTAGTATGCTAGCCATACAGGAAAAGAGAGAGTTGGATGCTAGCCATACAGGAAATAGAGAGTAGTATGCTAGCCATACAGGAAAGAGAGAGTAGTATGCTAGCCATACAGGAAAAGAGAGAGTAGTATGCTAGCCATTCAGGAAAAGAGACATAGTATGCTAGCCATACAGGAAAAAAGAGAGTAGTATGCTAGCCATACAGGAAAAGAGAGAGTTGGATGCTAGCCATACAGGAAATAGAGAGTAGTATGCTAGCCATACAGGAAAAAAGAGAGTAGTATGCTAGCCATACAGGAAAAGAGACATAGTATGCTAGCCATACAGGAAAAGAGAGAGTTGTATGCTAGCCATACAGGAAAAGAGAGGGTAGTTTGCTAGCCATACAGGAAAGAGAGAGTAGTATGCTAGCCATACAGGAAAAGAGAGGGTAGTTTGCTACCCATACAGGAAAGAGAGAGTAGTATGCTAGCCATACAGGAAAATAGAGAGTAGTATGCAAGCCATACAGGAAGAGAAAGAGTAGTATGCTAGCCATACAGGAAAGAGACAAAGTATGCTAGCCATACAGGAAAAGAGAGAGTAGTATGCTAGCCATACAGGAAAAGAGAGAGTAGTATGCTAGCCATACAGGAAAGAGAGAGTAGTATGCTAGCCATACAGGAAAAGAGAGAGTAGTATGCTAGCCATACAGGAAAAGAGAGAGTAGTATGCTAGCCATACAGGAAAGAGAGAGTAGTATGCTAGCCATACAGGAAAAGAGAGAGTAGAATGCTAGCCATACAGGAAAGAGAGGGTAGTATGCTAGCCATACAGGAAAGAGAGAGTAGTATGCTAGCCATTCAGGAAAATAGAGACAGAAAAGAAAGAATATGGTGGGGGCATAAATATGGGGTAAATAAACAGATTGACATTGAGATATGGAAGAGAGAGCAGAGAGGCAGGAGACCCTGACCTCTGACCTCACATATAATGATTCAGTAATTAGAGAGAGAGAGAGAGAGAGAGAGAGAGAGAGAGAGAGAGAGAGAGAGAGAGAGAGAGAGAGAGAGAGAGAGAGAGAGACATAGGGAGATGGGGAGAGAGAGGTCATTGACCCAAGCCACGAGAGGTCCAGGACATGAAGTTCAATCTATCATCATCATCGTTAACATCAGGGTGAGCCCCATTGCATACTCTAACTAATCCCAACTGACCAGATGGTCTCTGACTCAACTGTCTACACTTCCCTGACTATACTGCTGTCTGCCTGGTCTGGAATTCCCCTTCCTTCCCCTTCTCTCTCACTGATCTACACTGATCTACACTAAGCCTAACACTAACTGTAACACTAAGCCTAGCACTAACCCCAACTCCAGCAATAACCCTAACGCCAGCAATAACCCCAACTCCAACAATAACCCCAACTCCAGCACTAACCCCAACTCCAGCACTAACCCCAACTCCAGCACTAACCCCAACTCCAGCAATAACCCTAACGCCAGCAATAACCCCAACTCCAACAATAACCCTAACGCCAGCAATAACCCCAACTCCAACAATAACCCCAACTCCAACAATAACCCTAACGCCAGCAATAACCCCATCTCCAACAATAACCCCAACTCCAACAATAACCCTAACGCCAGCAATAACCCCAACTCCAACAATAACCCCAACTCCAACAATAACCCCAACTCCAACAATAACCCCAACTCCAACAATAACCCCAACTCCAACAATAACCCCAACTCCAACAATAACCCTAACGCCAACAATAACCCCAACTCCAACAATAACCCCATCTCCAACAATAACCCTAACGCCAGCAATAACCCTACTCCAACAATAACCCCAACTCCAACAATAACCCTAACGCCAGCAATAACCCTACTCCAACAATAACCCTACGCCAACAATAACAATTATTTAAAGATCCTCACACGTGAATTACCTCCTGCGCCTGATTCCTTTTTTCGTACGGAACCACGTACGTAACAGATGATTAACATGGTTATTAATGTGGAAGGTTAACATCATGGAGATGATTAACAGGGGTTATTAATGTGGAAGGTTAGCATCATGGAGATGATTAACAGGGGTTATTAATGTGGAAGGTATTAGTTTCATCATGGAGATGATTAACAGGGGTTATTAATGTGGAAGGTTATCATCATGGAGATGATTAACAGGGGTTATTAATGTGGAAGGTATTAGTATCATCATGGGTATGATTAACAGGGGTTATTAACGTGGAAGGTTATCATCATGAAGATGAGATATTATACTATATCTGTTACGTAAATGAATATTTACATAAATAAATTATAATACATTATACTTTATCAAGAATGTAACTTCTGCTCCACATGTACCCACTATCGTATTGTAGATGACGTGACCTGAGCTACGAGAGTATTGTGTGTTTCAAGCAGGAACAGACCCTTTGAGAAAGCCCCAAACTGAAAGGCTAGCTATGATTAGCCTAGTGTTGTGCTGCTTCCATTAAACCTGAAGGATACGGCGTCGCTGTGCAGTGATCAGCAGCCAAGTGGCCTGAGAGCTACCACCAGCCTGGGTTTACTGACTTTACTGTAGTAAAGTTTTACTTACCGTGACATTGATATGTGTTTGTCTCACCAAGCTACATTAAAGATGAACGCACCAACTATAAGTCACTCTGGATAAGAGCGTCGTAAATTGTAATGTAAATGGTGCGTGTGTGTGTGTGTGTGTGTGTGTGTGTTTGTGAATGTGTGTGTGTTGCATGTACACATGTGTTGGCTCTGTTCTGGCACCACCATGATGCATTTGCGTTAGCACTATTCTCCGTCGCAGAGTAATCCTGTCTAGGGATGGGGGATGGGGGGTCGATACATTAGAGTATCACAATATTATTCGTGACATTATTCTATTGATTAAATGACTCCAAGTATCGATTCTCAAACAGATTCCATATGTAAAGTATGTATATATTTATGCTGCAATATTTTGTGTCGGGGAGCTAGGATCAGTCTGTTATATCTGGAGTACTTTTCCTGTCTTAACCTGTGTCCTGTGTGAATTTAAGTATTCTCCCTCTAACTCTCTCTCTTTTTTTTTTCTTTTCTTTCTCTCTTTATCTCGTTTCTCTCTTCTCTCGGAGGACCTGAGCCCTAAGACCATACCTCAGGACTACCTGGCCTGATTACTCCTTGCTGTCCCCCAGTCCACCCCAGTCCACCTGCTGTTGCTCCAGTTTCTACCGTTCTTCCCGCGGCTACGGGACCCTGACCTGTTCACCGGACGTGCTACCTTGTCCCGGACCTGCTGTTTTCGACTCTCTCTCTCTCTACCCCACCTGCTGTCTCTAACTCTGAATGATCGGCTATGGAAAGCCAACTGACATTTACTCCTGAGGTGCTGACCTGTTGCACCCACTACAACCAATGTGATTATTATTATTTGACCCTGCTGGTCATCTATGAAAGTTTGAACATCTTGGCCATGTTCTGTTATAATCTCCACCCGGCACAGCCAGCAGAGGACAGGCCTGGTTCCTCTCTAGGTTTCTTCCTAGGTTCCTGCCTTTCTGGGGAGTTTTTCCCTAGCCACCGTGCTACTATATCTGCATTGCTTTCTGTTTGGGGTTTTAAGCTGGGTTTCTGTACAGCACTTTGTGACATTGGCTGATGTAAAAAATAACTTTATAAATAAATAAATTTGATTGACATACGTCTGCATATTTTGTACGGTAGTCAAGGTTAACATTAGCAGGTGCTAGTCGGCTGTACCTGCGCCAAACCCTCTGGTATTTGTCCTTCTATAGCTTGTTCTCAATCTTCTTTTTAAATGGTGAGCAAAAATGTTTTTTTTTATCACTTTTAACTACATGACTGATCAGAACATATTTTTCTTATGCTTTCGCTTGCTCTCTGCAGCGAACATATATAGTGAGCAATATGGAACATCAAATAAATATACAAAAAATATATAGAATCGCAATACATATTACATTGGCACCTAAGTATCGTGATAATATTGTACGGTGATAATATCATATCGTGATTATATTGTATGGTGATAATATCATATCGTGAAAATATCATATTGTGATAATATCGTATTGTGATAATATCATAAGGTGATAATATTGTATGGTGATAATATTGTATGTGATAATATCGTACGGTGATAATATTGTATTTTGATAATATCGTAGCGTGATAATATCACATGGTGATAATATCATATCGCGATTATATCGTATGGTGATAATATCATACGGTGATAATATCATATCGTGAAAATATTATATCATGATAATATCGTATGGTGATAATATTGTGACGTGATAATATTGTATGGTGATAATGTAATCTTGTAATCATACCGTTTGATGATATTATCATATGGTGATAATATTGTATTGTGATAATATCATATGGTGATAATACCATATCTTGATAATATCGTATTGTGATAATATCATATGGTGATAATATCGTATGGTGATAATATCGTATGGTGATAATATCGTATTGTGATAATATCGTATGGTGATAATATCATATGGTGATAATATCGTATGGTGATAATATCATATGGTGATAATATCGTATGGTGATAATATCGTACGGTGATAATATCATATGGTGATAATATTGTATGGTGATAATATTGTATGGTGATAATATCGTATGGTGATAATATCGTATCATGATAATATTGTATGGTGATAATATCGTATGGTGATAATATCGTATCATGATAATATTGTATGGTGATAATATCATATGGTGATAATATTGTATGGTGATAATATCATATGGTGATAATATCGTATGGTGATAATATCATATGGTGATAATATTGTATGGTGATAATATTGTATGGTGATAATATCGTATGGTGATAATATCGTATCATGATAATATTGTATGGTGATAATATCGTATGGTGATAATATCGTATCATGATAATATTGTATGGTGATAATATCATATGGTGATAATATCGTATGGTGATAATATCGTATGGTGATAATATCGTATCATGATAATATTGTATGGTGATAATATCATATGGTGATAATATCGTATGGTGATAATATCATATGGTGATAATATTGTATGGTGATAATATTGTATGGTGATAATATCGTATGGTGATAATATCGTATCATGATAATATTGTATGGTGATAATATCGTATGGTGATAATATCGTATCATGATAATATTGTATGGTGATAATATCGTATGGTGATAATATCGTATCATGATAATATTGTATGGTGATAATATCGTATGGTGATAATATCATATGGTGATAATATCGTATGGTGATAATATCGTATGGTGATAATATCATATGGTGATAATATCATATGGTGATAATATCGTATGGTGATAATATCATATGGTGATAATATCGTATGGTGATAATATCGTATGGTGATTATATTGTATGTGATAATATTGTATGGTGATAATTTTGTATGGTGATGATATCGTAATTTTATATCTGTCACGTTCAGGCCTGATAGTTATAGGCTGGCGTGTTTAGTTTAGTTTTTGGTGTAGGGTTTTTTATGTTCTAGGTGTTGTATATCTATGTTGGGGTAATGGTTCCCAATTAGAGGCAGCTGTGTGTCGTTGTCTCTAATTGGGAACCATATATATGTTTGGGGTTTTTCTATAGGATTTTGTGGGTTATTGTTTGTGCATAGCTTCGTTGTCGTTAAGTTATGTTTCAACGTTACGATCTTTGTTCGTTTTGTTTATTGTTTTGCCAGTTACGTTGATTAATAAAGAATGTATACTGGATACCTCGCTGCGCCTTGGTCTGTCCCTACTGAAGATCGTGACAATATCGTATGGTGATAATATCATATGGTGATAATATCGTATCATGATAATATCGTATGGTGATAATATCGTATGGTGATAATATCGTATGGTGATAATATCGTATCATGATAATATCGTATGGTGATAATATCGTATGGTGATAATATCATATGGTGATAATATCGTATGGTGATAATATCGTATCATGATAATATCGTATGGTGATAATATCGTATGGTGATAATATCGTATGGTGATAATATCGTATGGTGATAATATCGTACCATGATAATATCGTATGGTGATAATATCGTATGGTGATAATATCGTACCATGATAATATCGTATGGTGATAATATCGTATGGTGATAATATCGTATGGTGATAATATCGTACCATGATAATATCGTATGGTGATAATATCGTACCATGATAATATCGTATGGTGATAATATCGTATGGTGATAATATCGTATGGTGATAATATTGTATGGTGATAATATCGTACCATGATAATATCGTATGGTGATAATATCGTACCATGATAATGTCATGTGGTGATAATATCATATGGTGATAATATCGTATGGTGATAATATCGTATGGTGATAATATCGTATGGTGATAATATCGTACCATGATAATATCGTATGGTGATAATATCGTACCATGATAATATCGTATTGTGATAATATCGTATGGTGATAATATATTTTATTGATAATGTCATATCATGATAATATCATATGGTGATAATATTGTATATTGATAATATCGTACCATGTTAATATCGTATTGTGATAATATCGTATGGTGCTAATATCTTGTATTGATAATGTCATATCATGATAATCTCAAATGGTGATAATATCGTATTGTGATAATATCGTATGGTGATAATATCTTGTATTGATAATGTCATATCATGATAATATTAAATGGTGATAATATCGTATATTGATAATATCGTACCGTGATAATATTGTATTGTGATAATATCGTACCGTGATAATATCGTATGGTGCTAATATCTTGTATTGATAATGTCATATCATGATAATATCGTATATTGATAATATCGTACCGTGATAATATTGTATTGTGATAATATCGTATGGTGATAATATCTTGTATTGATAATGTCATATCGTGATAATATCGTATCATGATAATATCGTATGGTGACTAGAGCAGTGGTGTGGCAGGGACTAGAGCAGAGGTGTGGCAGACTAAAAACATTGTCACCCACCATGCCATGGGTAATAAGGACAGCTATTTGTGCTCCTAGCAGACCTCATACAGCTCTGGGCTTTAAGCCAATACAGTCCTGTATTGTGACAGTGGACTGGCCGGCTCCATCAGCTCCACAGGGATGGGCCAAACCATTGCTGGGGCTGGGTGTGGGGGTGAACCACACCACTCAGTGGGTGTGTGGCTGGTTGGGAAAGTTGGGGGATCTACTTGTTCTGATCGTATTTGACTGGTAGTTGTTTCTTTGGGGGTCATTGTAGGGTCAGGAAAAACAGATTGGTTTGGTTTTAAACTGTGATAAATGTTGTGGAATTTACTTGACAAATGGGAATCGGGAAATGTCCTGCTTTAATTTGATCTATTTCTTGTTCTCATTATCTGTCACACACTCAATTCCTCTTTCTACCACTCTCCTCCTCTCCTCCTCTATCTCCCTCTCTTGCTCTATCTTCTCCCACCTCTCTCTGTTTAACTGCAGGGTAACACACTGACCTCTCGTCCTTTGCACATCCCTTATCAGAGCGCCTGACGTCAAGGAGGTTCTGTGTGTGGGGTCCCGTGTGGCTCAGTTGGTAGGGCGTTGCGCAACGCCAGGTCTGTGGGTTCGATGCCCGCTGTGGAGAAAGTCCTCGCTACTGTGTCCGCTTAAATGACTGAAATGTAAAGAATGTGTGTGAGGAGATCAAATGATGGATTCTCCTGATCAATCTTCCTCTCTGAACAGGAGATTGATCACCGCTCTGCCTGAAACAAACACCTTTACATCCTACCACCATCCATCATGATCGTGCCTCTCTCTCTGACCCTACATCTGGGGCTCACTGTGTTTTTACATACAGAAGTTTACAAGCAAACACAATTGTTAGCTGGGTTATGATCACAGCGTTAGCTGGTGACACAGTGCCATTACATGTTACTAGTGTGATTTATTCGGCTCTTCTCTACTCCTAAAGAGTTTACAAATCGTTTGCGCTCAATTATTGTCAGTTCAGGAAGGTGAAGGTGCTACACTCCTCTACTCTCTCTGGCAGATGCTGCTGTCAATCAAAGGCTTGTTCCAGAGAGAGACACATAGCTCACTAAGTTGAAGAAAACTCATAGGTTTCAGGGTTAGTGTGAATATCTACCCCTCAGTCTGTCTGGTTGTGTGTGCTTGCAAGTAAATGGTGTGTGTGTGTGTGTGTGTGTGTGTGTGTGTGTGTGTGTGTGTGTGTGTGTGTGTGTGTGTGTGTGTGTGTGTGTGTGTGTGTGTGTGTGTGTGTGTGTGTGTGTGTGTGTGTGTGTGTGTGTGTGTGTGTGTTTGAATGTATGTGTGTTGCATGTGTGTGTATGTGTGTGATTGACAGGGGCAGATGCTAGTGTGACCAGGCACCTGTGGAGCAGTGGAATTGGGCTCAGATGCCCCCCCACTGACACTTGCCACAGACCACTGGACACCAGAAACACAGTCACAACCCCTCACCATCTGCTGACCACAGAAACACCCACTATCACCCTGTCTTTAATAACCATCTAATGGTTATGAGTTTGTTGCAATGATCTGAATATTGGAATCTAGGCGAAGACATTGAATAATAAATCAATTAATCAATAATGAGTGGGCGCAATGTTTACAGTGCAGATGAACGTTCGCAAAGACTCACGAGGAAGACGTTGTTATGATAGTTGTATACTGAACTAAAATATAAACGCAATTTCAATTTCAAAGATTTTCCTGAGGAACAGTTCATATAAGGAAATCAGTCAATATAAATACATAAACTAGACCCTAATCTATGGATTTCACATGAATACAGATACGAATCAGTTGGTGACAGATACCATTAACAAAAAGGTAGGGGCGTGGATCAGAAAACCAGTTCCCGCCAACATCCAGTAACTTTGCACAGCCATTGAAGAGGAGTGGCACAAACATTCCACAGGCCACAATCAACAGCCTGATCAACTCTACGCGAAGGAGATGTGTGGAGCTGCATGAGGCAAATGGTGGTCACACCAGATACAGTGCATTATGAAAGTCTTCAGAGCCCTTGACTTTTTCCACGTGTTGTTACGTTACAGCCTTATTCTAAAACGGATTAAATGCTCTAGTAATGTGAACTACAGAGAACAGTGAAGTAGAGAATGAACTGGTCTGATCAGTGTGAACCCCAGAGAACAGCGAGGTGAAGAATGAACTGGTCTGATCAGTGTGAACCCCAGAGCCTCTCTCTCTCCAAATCTCTCTCTCTCCACCTCTCTCTCTCCATCTCTCTCTCTCTCTCTCTCTCTCTCCATCTCTCTCTCCACCTCTCTCTCTCTCCACTTCTCTCTCTCTCTCTCCACATCTCTCTCTCTCTCCACCTGTCCCTCTCTCCACCTCTCTCCCTCTCCATCTCTCTTTCTCGCTCTCTCTTCACCTCTCTCTCCCTCCATCTCCACCTCTCTCCATCTCCACATCTCTTCTCTCCATCTCCATCTCTCTCTCTCGCTCTCTCTTCACCTCTCTCTCCCTCCGTCTCCACCTCTCTCGATCTCCACATCTCTTCTCTCCACCTCTCCATCTCTCTCTCTCTCTCTCTCTCTCTCTCTCTCTCTCTCTCTCTCTCTCTCTCTCTCTCTCTCTCTCTCTCTCTCTCTCTCTACATATTTCTCTCTCTCTCTCTCTCGCTCTCTCTCTCTCTCTCTCTCTCTCTCTCCATCTTTCCATATCTCTCTCTTTACATCTTTACATCCACCTCCCTCTCTCTCCACATCTCTCCATCTATCTCCACCTCTCTCTCTCTGTTATGGTGTGGTCTAGCTGCCTCTTAATTTAGCTCAGTGGGTGTGAAGGGCAGCAGATAGTCTTATCATTGATAAGGTCGTTAGACAGTGGACGTTCAACAGATGGAGATATCAGACAATCAGCTGACAGTGAGGAGAAGGTCAACTCCAGGTCAACCATTGTGACTGTACTAGCACCTCTCCATAGAAGGGTGTGGCGCTGTGGTGGGAGGGAGGGATTCCGCTGCAATTCAGCATGTTTATGTTTACATTGATGAGGCTGTCTTCAACCTGGCCAAGACTTCAACCTGGCCAAGACTTCAACCTGGCCAAGAGAAGGGGACGGGGAACGGAACATTATTGGCCACCGTGCCGTTGTAAATGTCCCTGGACAGCGTGGAGGGGATATCACCATGTGGCGCAGCCGTTAGCCAGCAAGGCGTCCTCCATCACCATGCCAACCTTGGTCACTACAACACCGCCCTGCCCTCGTCACATTCCTGGACACACTACATGGCATCCTCATTCTAGGCGAGCAGAGGGGTGGACCAGAGCAGCCCAGGTGTGTTGTCATCCTGGACAACGTGAGTTTCCACCGAGCTGCTCTGGTCTGGCAACTGGTTCATCGATCATCCACAATCTATTGTTATATACCTTCCCACCATATTCCCCGTTCCTAAACCCAATTGAAGAGTTTTTTTCCATCATGGCGATGGAAGGTGTATGACCAGGGACGGGGACAGAACTGCCACCCCCTTGCTCGCATGCCTCTTCTCCAGGCAGTGGAGGATGGATGTGGGGAAGTTGATGTGGTGGCTTTTGTCCTAAATACAATGCTTTTAGTTTTTAGAAATATTTAGGGCTGACGTATTCCTCGCCACCCACTCTGAAACTAACTGCAGCTCTTTGTTAAGTGTTACAGTCATTTCGGTCGCTGTAGTCGCTGACGTGTATAGTGTTGTTTCATTCACGTACACAGACACACTGGCTTTCCTCATGTCGTTAGTAAAGACAGATATTTAGACTTGTTGTGACATACAGTATATTATTGCGTTATTTCCTAGCTGGTTATGACTCCTACATGAGAGTGTCAAAACCCCACAAAACCTACCACACCAGGTAAAACATTTCATGATTACGCCACAGTTTAAAAGGAAACAGTATGTTTATGTTATGTAAAATGTTCTGAAATTGATCATATTAAATTATCATTGTAATTGTGTACACATTGATGTCAGACATGCACCTACCCCAATGCTCTGTTTCTGATGCCTGGGATGAACGCAGGAGCCGATTTCAGGACACTTTCTCTGTGACTGATGACAGACATAAGGGCACGTACGTGATAGGCCTATCTGGCTTATATATGATTATGACGTCATAAGTAAAGTGACACAGGATGGTCATAATGCTTCATGACACTGTCATAAAGTGTATTTTAAAAAAGTGATTTAAAATATGGTAAATAAAAAACATTGTCTGTTGAAGAATTCAACAACAACAAAGGACTTAAGTTAAGAAACAAACTTTCAAACAAAATAAAACTTCTTGGCAGGGAAAAAACACATTGGAATAAATCTGGGTTTTGACACTCCTATGTAGGTGTCATAACCATCCATAAAATAACACAATATATGTCACCACAGGTTTAAATATATATGGATCACGACAGTGTTATGACCACATTATGACAGGTTATGACATGTCAGCTGTCATGACATATTATGACATGCTTATGACCGTGCCGTAAAGTGTTATGAAGCTAGGCGTCAGGTAAAACGTTACCTAAAATACTGTATACCGCCCAGCCCTAGGGCACACACACTTTAGGCATCTCACCTGGCTAAACTGTATTACCCATGGATGAACCACTGCCAACGCTGGACCCGGGTAATCAATCACTAATTAGTAAGGAACTCCGCTCACCTGGTTGTCTAGGTCCTAATTGAAAAGAAGAAGAAAAAAAATCTAGGCCCTCCATGGAATGAGTTTGACATCCTTGCCATAGATGAATTAACATATGAAAAATAATGGTAAAAACACCAGGAGAGGTATTCATTCATTTATTTATTGATCACCCAAGGTTGACACCACCACCTCCCCGGCCCCCTTCTTTCAAAGTGGAACCGAGGAAGTTCGTTACGAAAGCAGTTCTGTGTCTTCGTCTTTGGGTGGTGGGTGGGTGATCTGGACCATAGAGGGGGTGTGAGGGGTGGGTGGGTAATCTGGACCATAGAGGGTGTGAGGGTGGGTGGGTAATCTGGACCATAGAGGGTGTGAGTGGTGGGTGGGTGATCTGGACCATAGAGGGGGTGCGAGTGGTGGGTGGGTAATCTGGACCATAGAGGGGTGCAGTGGTGGGTGGGTAATCTGGACCATAGAGGGTGTGAGGGTGGGTGGGTAATCTGGACCATAGAGGGGGTGTGAGGGTGGGTGGGTAATCTGGACCATAGAGGAGGTGTGAGGGGTGGGTGGGTAATCTGGACCATAGAGGGTGTGAGTGGTGGGTGGGTAATCTGGACCATAGAGGGGGTGTGAGTGGTGGGTGGGTAATCTGGACCATAGAGGGGGTGTGAGGGGTGGGTGGGTAATCTGGACCATAGAGGGGGTGTGAGGGGTGGGTGGGTAATCTGGACCATAGAGGAGGTGTGAGGGGTGGGTGGGTAATCTGGACCATAGAGGGTGTGAGTGGTGGGTGGGTAATCTGGACCATAGAGGGTGTGAGTGGTGGGTGGGTAATCTGGACCATAGAGGGTGTGAGGGTGGGTAATCTGGACCATAGAGGGGTGTGAGTGGTAGGTGGGGTGGGTAATCTGGACCATAGAGGGGGTGTGAGGGGTGGGTGGGTAATCTGGACCATAGAGGGTGTGAGGGGTGGGTGGGTAATCTGGACCATAGGGGGTGTGAGGGTGGGTGGGTGATCTGGACCATAGAGGGTGTGAGTGGTGGGTGGGGTGGGTAATCTGGACCATAGAGGGGTGTGGGTGGTGGGTGGGGTGGGTAATCTGGACCATAGAGGGTGTGGGTGGTGGGTGGGGTGGGTAATCTGGACCATAGAGGGGGTGTGGGTGGTGGGTGGGGTGGGTAATCTGGACCATAGAGGGGGTGTGGGTGGTGGGTGGGTAATCTGGACCATAGAGGGGGTGTGAGGGTGGGTGGGTAATCTGGACCGTAGAGGGGTGTGGGTGGTGGGTGGGTAATCTGGACCATAGAGGGTGTGAGTGGTGGGTGGGTAATCTGGACCATAGAGGGTGTGAGTGGTGGGTGGGTAATCTGGACCATAGAGGGGGTGTGAGGGGTGGGTAATCTGGACCATAGAGGGTGTGAGTGGTGGGTGGGGTGGGTAATCTGGACCATAGAGGGTGTGAGTGGTGGGTGGGGTGGGTAATCTGGACCATAGAGGGTGTGGGTGGTAGGTGGGGTGGGTAATCTGGACCATAGAGGTGTGGGTGGTGGGTGGGGTGGGTAATCTGGACCATAGAGGGGTGTGGGTGGTGGGTGGGGTGGGTAATCTGGACCATAGAGGGGGTGTGGGTGGTGGGTGGGTAATCTGGACCATAGAGGGGGTGTGAGGGGTGGGTGGGTAATCTGGACCGTAGAGGGGGTGTGGGTGGTGGGTGGGTAATCTGGACCATAGGGGGGGTGTGAGGGGTGGGTGGGTAAGCTGGACCATAGAGGGGGTGTGAGTGGTAGGTGGGTAATCTGGACCATAGAAGTGAGGGGTGAAAGCGTCAGAGTGAGGGGTGAAAGGGTCAGAGGTGACAGTGCTAAGGAGTGGCGTGTCACACAGGGGGTGTTTTAGGGGATTTTTAGGGGTGTCAAAGGACTGTTTATGATCTGCCCGAGGGGTCTAAATCAGTCAACTCTTTTTTAGAGACACGGTGTCACGCCCCTCACTGCCATCAATAGGCCTGTCAATCTATCTGGCCTTCAGAGAGCATAACACTGTGGGGTGTGTGTGTGTGTGTGTGTGTGTGTGTGTGTGTGTGTGTGTGTGTGTGTGTGTGTGTGTGTGTGTGTGTGTGTGTGTGTGTGTGTGTGTGTGTGTGTGAGATTATTTTATTTCATACTCATTCAACTTTGTCATGAGGTGTTGATGTTTTGCTTTAGAATGCGTAATCAGTTCAAAAGCCAAATGATTTGAAAACTCTGCAACCATAATCCCGTTTGGGTCTTCAGCTGGCTTTATACCACAACATTGTTCCTGCCGCTTACCAATTAACTTTGCTTACAACCCCACAGAGTGGCTGCTTATGAGCAGAGGTTTGGAGCTTTAAGTTCCAGGTCAGGAACGCTGGTAGCATGGCCCCTTTAAATAGTCACTTGTTGCTTTAAGCCACGCCCACCACACAAAGCAAACATACCTCAGAAGTCTGTTCAAGAACGTTTTTGGGGAAACGTGTCGTTCAGTGCAAACCGTTCCGCAACGTAGCAAACGATCAATCGAACTGAACGCACCCCAGTCCTTCACCAAGGCCTTTCCTAAGAAAGACCTGGGTGTAATGCATGTATCAAAATGTCCGCCAAATTAACTCTCTGTCCCCCTCACCTCTGTTTCTAGTTATCTCCAGATGGGGTTGATTCTACCTTCCCTCCCTTGTCCTCACTTTATCACAGTGATATCTGTGGAACATTGGCCCTAGGGTCAGCCCAGCTACTGTGGGGTGTGCTCAGAGCCAGGTCTGGCAGGCCTCAGCCCGGGACAAGGCCTCCATACATACCACCCAGGCCCACCTGCTGATAGCAGCATCCCCTGCCGCTCTGCTCTGGGACTGAGGGCGACCGTTTCTGCCTGTGTCAGGGAGATGGACGAGGATAGGAACATTCTTGTTTAAAAGGCAAGTGACATCTAGATTGTGTTTGACATGTGAGCACTCCCTCCCATGTCGTGAGCAACCACTTCACTTACTTTCACTGGTGTGGAATGGACTCAAACTAATAATTAACATAATAATAATAATAATAATAATAATAATAATAATAATGGACTCATATGTAAAATACATTAGATTACTCTGGCCTCTTGAATGTCAAATTAGATTTGTCACACACACACATGAGTTTTCGCACACACACACACATGCACACACACACACATGCATACACATACTCACAAAGAGTGGACATCTGCACAAAGGGGGATGACAGCAGGCTAAAGAGGTGATGGATATGATGTATCAATCACACTTTAATCAGGACGTCAGTCACAAGCACAAGACTAGAGGTGTGTATTACTAGGACACTCTTTGTGACCGACGTTTACGTCCCGGACAGGCAATGGCGAGGGGGTTGGGATTGGAGATATGGACTGTTCTCTCTCCACTTCCTCATAAAGCAACAGGCACACACACGTGTCTTACTGCACTGCCGACGATGAACAGACTGTAATGATCCTCACACATCTATAAGTCACTTCACAGGGAGTCTCAACGCAGGCTAGACAATCCAGCTAAAACCCCTGCCTGAAGAGCTTACGTCTCTAATTGCGGTTTGTTTTGGCTCATCAAACAGAGAGGGAGAACGAGAAATGTAACCATGATGCATTTTGCTCAGTATATTCAGAGACACATCACCTAGTTTAGATTAGAAGTTCACACAGAAACTATGGAGAATGTCGTAACTGATGATAAACAAATGCCCTGAATAAATACTTTGAAAAGTATAAAAGAAATTAAAAATCTATGAATATAATGTTTTCCAGCACAGCATCACGTAGGCATTGGAGAGAGAGGGAGAAGGAGGGGGGTGGGGCGTTGACTGGTGGGGCCATGTGTGAGCTTGTACCCTCAGGAACCTTAGCGAGACTCTGGCCCTTCTCCTTTGTCCCCCTGGCACCTTTCCAAACCTGAAATCACACTGAGCCTAGTGGTGGAGCTCTAATGAAACACGATCAGCTCCTACAAACCCCGCTGCATCCCGCTGCACCCCGCTGCACCCCGCTTCATCCCGTTGCATCCCGCTGCACCCCGCTTCATCCCGCTGCATCGCGCTGCACTCCGCTGCACCCCGTTGCACCCCGCTTCACCGCGCTTCATCCCGTTGCACCCCGCTTCACCGCGCTTCATCCCGCTGCACCCCGCTGCACCCCGCTTCACCCCGTTGCACCACGCTGCACCCCGCTGCACCGCGCTGCATTCCGCTGAACCGCGCTGCATCCCGCTGCACCCCGCTGCATCCCGCTGAACCCCGCTGCATCCCGCTGCACCCCGCTGCACCCTGCTGCCCTCCATATTGTCACCCTGGGAGAGGCACAGCTGTAACCAGACAGGGACGCTAGAGGGGTGATGTCGCCCCCCCAGCTTCACACCCCTGTCAGCCCGATACAGACTTGGCATAAGCAACGCCATGACACACATGCCCATCAATCAATCAATCAATCAATCAAATGTATTTATTAAGCCCTTCTTACATCAGCTGATGTCACAAAGTGCTGTACAGAAACCCAACCTAAAACCTCAAACAGCAAGCAATGCAGGTGTAGAAGCACAGCCTGTTCTCATGTGACACCTCTCGATTCTTTGCCTGTAAAGGAATGTTTTCATTTTTTTGGGGGGGGGGAGAGGTGATTATAGCAAGGACCAAGTGCCTCCTTGTAAACCTTCTCCAAGGTTACAGCTCTTTTTTCCCTGAGGCCAATCATGATAGCTTGGTATTCATCTCATATCTACACATCAGCCAAGTCCATATCTTGGATGTGAACCAGCAACGTTCCGGCTTCCTGCTCCTTTAAAACCTCCAAGCTGCTGCTGTTGTGAGGGAGATCACTGTTCACTCTGACCCCAGCCTTCAGGAAATGCCCATTGTTATAGTGGAGAGCTTGCAGGTACTAAGAAACAGTGTGTGTGTGTGTCTGTGTGTGTGTGTGTGTGTGTGTGTGTGTGTGTGTGTGTGTGTGTGTGTGTGTGTGTGTGTGTGTGTGTGTGAGTGTATTTAGCAGCAGCAGGGGGGATTTGTACTCATGATAAATGTCTTTCTTCCTGTATGTAGATTCTAAGAAACACTCCCTTTCCCATAAACAGGGCCTCATTTTCACATTTTAGTTGGTTTACTATTCTAGTGAGGACTCAAGTGTAGTAAAACGTGTAACCACCACAATTTCTCAAGGCCCGCTGTTGGAGAGGGGGAGAGAGAGGAGAGGGGAGAGGGAGAGAGGGGGTTAGAGGGAGAAGAAAGGGAGAAGAGATGAAAGAAGAGAAGAGGTACATCCTCTTAGACCAAAGGATCTGCCAAAGACACATAGAGGAGGACGGGAGAGTCTTTTAAGTCCTGTTTTATTTTTGGTATTTTTTTATTCTAAGGCAGTGAAAGTACTGACACAACACAGCACCCATGAATCCCCTTCACTCTGTAGGGGCTTCAGTTGAACAAACACAGGAAGGAATACTCTTCACTACCTGAAAGATTTGAATTTCTAAATGTTCTCTAACTTTTGTGCTCTGGTTGTCTATGGCGACCTCCGGGATGTTTAACGGTTAGAAAAGAGGGATGGACATCATCCTTCTCAAATTAAGTTGGAAAACAAGAGCTCAACCAGATCAGCTTTCACGTCCAATATACTTCAAAACCTGACCCCTGACCTCTAACCTCTCCTGTCAGCCTAAGTGTCATATTCACCTGTCTCTCTCTCTCTCTCGCTCTCTCGCTCCCTCTGTCCATCCATTCCTGGGAAAGCTCATCCTAGTGCACTGGCCACCGCTTGTCTCATATACGGTGGTGACAACCTTCGCCTCCACACTCCCATGACCCTCTCAAGTCCCTCTGAGGCTCGTCACTGAGGCTCGTCTCCTTGGGCAAGAAGGGAACCGTTGTAACATGTGGACAAGTCAAACCTTTCAGTGACCAGCACAGATACAGACCTAAGAGTTAAATATGAGACGTATGGAGACTATGGTTAAAGGACATGTTATACAGGGCCAGGGTTTGGATTAGTTGAATGCAGAGGTGTTTGATACACAGATAGTATTACCTCCTTGGTATTACCTCCTCGGCATTACCTCCTCGGCATTACCTCCTCGGCATTACCTCCTCGGCATTACCTCCTCAGCATTACCTCCTCAGCATTACCTCCTCAGCATTACATCCTCAGCATTCTAAACGATATCATAACCGCCATCGATAAAAGACAGTACTGTGCAGCCGTCTTCATCGACCTGGCCAAGGCTTTCGACTCTGTCAATCACCGTATTCTTATCGGCAGACTCAATAATCTTGGTTTCTCAGATGACTGCCTAGCCTGGTTCACCAACTACTTTGCAGGCAGAGTTCAGTGTGTTAAATCGGAGGGCCTGTTGTCCGGACCTCTGGCAGTCTCTATGGGGGTTCCACAGGGTTCAATTCTCGGGCCGACTCTTTTCTCTGTATATATCAATGATGTCGCTCTTGCTGCGGGTGATTCCCTGATCCACCTCTATGCAGACGACACCATTCTGTATACTTCTGGCCCTTCCTTGGACACTGTGTTAACTAATCTCCAAACAAGCTTCAATGCCATACAACACTCCTTCTGTGGCCTCCAACTGCTCTTAAATGCTAGTAAAACCAAATGCATGAATTTCACCACTGCGACCTGTATGCTCTAGTCGACTGGCCCTCGCTACATACTCGTCGCCAGACCTACTGGCTCCAGGTCATCTACAAGTCCCTGCTAGGTAATGCCCCGCCTTATCTCAGCTCGCTGGTAACCATAGCAGCACCCACCCCGTAGCACGCGCTCCAGCAGGTATATCTCACTGGTCACCCCCAAAGTTAATTCCTCCTTTGGCCGCCTTTCCTTCCAGTTCTCTGCTGCCAATGACTGGAACGAACTACAAAAATCACTGAAACTGGAGACACTGATCTCCCTCACTAGCTTTAAGCACCAGCTGTCAGAGCAGCTCCCAGATCACTGCACCTGTACATAGCCCATCTGTTAATAGCCCAACCAACTACCTCATCCCCTACTGTTTTAATTTATTTATCTTGCACCCCAGTATTTCTACTTTGCAGATTCATCTACTGCACATCTACCATTCCAGTGTTAAATTTGCTATATTGTAATTACTTCGCCACCATGGCCTATTTATTGCCTTACGTTCCTTATCTTACCTCATTTGCACACATTGTATATAGATTATAATTTTTTTCTACTGTATTATTGACTGTATGTTTGTTTACTCCAATGTGTAACTCTGTGTTGTTGTTTGTGTCGAACTGCTTTGCTTTATCTTGGCCAGGTCGCAGTTGTAAATGAGAACTTGTTCTCACCTGGCCTACCTGGTTAAATAAAGGTGAAATAATATATTTATTTTTTTTTATTCCCTCCTCAGCATTACCTCCTCCGCATGACCTTCTCCGCATGACCTCCTCGGCATTACCTCCTCAGCATTACCTCCACCGCATTACCTCCTCGGCATTACCTCCTCCGCATTACCTCCTCCGCATGACCTCCTCGGCATTACCTCCTCAGCAATACCTCCACCGCATTACCTCCTCGGCATTACCTCCTCAGCATTACCTTTCAATGACAACCCCCAATGAAGATTGGGGAGGGGAAGGGTCCCTGGTGTGTGGCCCTCAGCCCTCAGCTCTCTGTCACTGAGATGAGAAAATGACGTCTCACAGAGCCCAACCCCAGGGACAGCTCAGGGACTCACTGACTGGAACTGGCCACTCCCCTGACCCCCTAAACAATACTGCTATCCCCCTTACCTCACCCCTCACCCCCAACCCCTATCCCATCTCTTCTCCCTCACCATTTTACTCTCACACACTCAGGCCAGGAGAAAGAAAAACCCTCATTCACAGAGGAAAAACTTGTTTTCAAGTCCCTCTCCCCTCAATGGTTCTTTATGCCAGGGCCCCTGAGACATCAACATGACAATGTGACAATGTGTTGGCCCTTTTAAAAGGAGATCCTGTGTTTGTTAAGCGTTTCTTTCCCCCCCTAAAGATCACCGAGATCAGGGGACCTGAGAAAGAGAGACTTTGATCACACACGAGAAAGAAGGGATAGACTTTTGATAGACTTGAGTGCTGTATCTGTCTTTCTGAGATATTGGGAGATATTGGAAGGGTGAAGTTATCATTGGAAGTTAATAATCAGATAATTGCCATTCGTTATGTTTTCTAAAAACACAAAGTGAACAGGTTCACTTCTCATGTTCTTCTACCACTACTCAACCAGCCTCTAGTAAACAGACCACAAACTTCCAAAAGTCTTTCAATTAAACACTATTATTTCTAGGAATCAACTTTTCCATTAGAGTATTCAAGCAACGTTTCCTTATTCAGTATGTTTACGTAACACTTTCTATTATTCATCAAAGGGGTTTAAGCATCTCTCCTTGCTGTCAAACTGTAACGAGCGAAAACAAGACATCTCCAGGAGCTGAATTAAGGAATCATTCAAAAACACCCAAGTCGGAATGGTGCAGGAGGGTGAGAGATTGAAACAAAAAGAGAGAGAGAGAGAGAGTGAGAGAGAGAGAAGAGACAGAGAGAGAGAGAGAGAGAGAGAGAGAGAGAGAGAGAGAGAGAGAGAGAGAGAGAGAGAAGAGACAGTGGAAGCTACCCTTGCTTGCCATTGCTACCCTTAAAATATCACAACTGTTCCTATTTTCCTTTATTCCTGGTGACATGTATTTTGGTGTTATTGAAGCTCACCTTCAGCGTGCTTCCATGAAGAAAGTAAAGTATGATATGTAGGACAACTACAGACAGACTGCAATGACACACAAAGAAAGAGGAGAGGTGTCTTTATCTGTTACAGGAATGACAGATGTGCCTCCCATATCATTAGAAACATAGTGGGAAACGGCATCAATGCATTTAGGCTACAAAACATGGATGTTATGATCACAACTTTGAAAAGAAAGATATGACTCAACGATAAAACTCATACCTCTCTAAATTAGAAGTTGTTTTGAGATTATGAATAGCAGGCAAACTGACAGATACATTTCTTTCTTTATAAGTTGTTTTGAGATTCCAAATAGCAGGCAAAATGACAGTTAAAAATCTAATTTTAGAAGTTGTTTTGAGATTCCAAATAGCAGGCAAACTGACAGTTAAATCTCTAATTTTAGAAGTTGTTTTGAGATTCCAAATAGCAGGCAAACTGACAGTTAAATCTCTAATTTTAGAAGTTGTTTTGAGATTCCAATTAGCAGGCAAGCTGACAGTTAAATCTCTCTCTTTAGAAGTTGTTTTGATATTCTAAATAGCAGGAAAACTGACAGTTAAATCTCTAATTTTAGAAGTTGTTTTGAGATTTCAAATAGCAGGCAAACTGACAGTTAAATCTCTCTATTTTGAAGTTGTTTTGAGATTCCAAATAGCAGGCAAAATGACAGTTAAATCTCTAATTTTAGAGAACTTTCATTCTTAGCACTGGCACTGACCTTTCCAATGACTCACTAGGCCACTGAGTTATGAGTGTTAAATATAGTAATGGCAGATTATTTATAGAACAGCACTCAAAAGATTCAGGAGTTATCACAATGGCCTCCTTTTGACAGAGTAGGATGGTTATCTCACAGTTGGTGTGATTGTGTCATTGTCAAGTCATTTCGCCCCATTCATTCTGCCATAGACCGGCCTATGCCCCAATCTGTCCCTGTCTGTCCTTGCAGAACGACCTCAGATAAAAACCACTGAAAATAACATTCAGACACAGACAAAATCCAAAAACAAATATAGACACTGAGTGTTCTAAAAAAAAAAAAAAAAAAAATATAAGAGACCATTGAGATCAGTTAGCTATTTGGATAACTCAGACATGTTTTTGTAATGTAATTAAACTCGTTAATCTAGTAGTGCTATGGCATAAATACATGTTGCCCTATCCACCAGTTCCAAAGAATAATGTGATGTGTTACTAGTGTTATTGCATATTGTTTATGACAGGGGACTGGTATTTAGAGCCAAGCCTGGAGGTCCGGTCACTTCTGCTTTTCTGTTCTACAAATAATTGGGGGTCGTCAGTAGAACAGGCTTTATGGTCCAGATATACAATTTGCCTGGTTTAGATGTACAGTTTTAGTTTGAAGGACTGGGCCTCCTGGTTTAGATGTACAGTATGAGTTTGAAGGAATGGGCCTCCTGGTTTAGATGTACAGTATGAGTTTGAAGGAATGGGCCTCCTGGTTTAGATGTACAGTATGAGTTTGAAGGACTGGGCCTCCTGGTTTAGATGTACAGTTTTAGTTTGAAGGACTGGGCCTCCTGGTTTAGATGTACAGTATGAGTTTGAAGGAATGGGCCTCCTGGTTTAGATGTACAGTATGAGTTTGAAGGAATGGGCCTCCTGGTTTAGATGTACAGTATGAGTTTGAAGGACTGGGCCTCCTGGTTTAGATGTACAGTATGAGTTTGAAGGACTGGGCCTCCTGGTTTAGATGTACAGTATGAGTTTGAAGGACTTGGCCTCCTGGTTTAGATGTACAGTATGAGTTTGAAGGACTGGGCCTCCTGGTTTAGATGTACAGTATGAGTTTGAAGGACTTGGCCTCCTGGTTTAGATGTACAGTATGAGTTTGAAGGCCTGGGCCTCCTGGTTTAGATGTACAGTATGAGTTTGAAGGACTTGGCCTCCTGGTTTAGATGTACAGTATGAGTTTGAAGGCCTGGGCCTCCTGGTTTAGATGTACAGTATGAGTTTGAAGGACTGGGCCTCCTGGTTTAGATGTACAGTATGAGTTTGAAGGACTGGGCCTCCTGGTTTAGATGTACAGTATGAGTTTGATGGACTGAGCCTCCTGAGCCGCCCGAGAGCATTGCAGTGCTATAGGCGTCACTACAGATTCGGGTTTGATCCCGGGCTGTGTTGCAGCCGGCCGCGACCGGGAGACCCACGTGCACAATTGGCCCAGAGTCGTCCGGGTTAGGGGAGGGTTTGGCCCAGCGTTGTCCAGGTTAGGGGAGGGTTTGGCCCAGCGTCGTCCGGGTTAGGGGAGGGTTTGGCCGATGTCCTTGTCCCATCCCGCTTTAGCGACTCCTTGTGGCGGCCCGGGCGCATGCACGCTGACTTCGGTTGCCAGCTGTACGTGTTTCCTCTGACACATTGGTGAGGCTGGCTTCCGGGTTAAGTGAGCAGTGTGTCAAGAAGCAGTGCAGCTTGGAGGGGTTGTGTTTTGGAGGACGCATGGCTCTCGACCTTCGCCTCTCCCTAGTCCGTACGGGAGTTGCAGCGATGGTACAAGACCGTAACTACCAATTGGATATCACGAAATTGGGGAGAAAAAGGGGTAAATAGTACAAAATTAAATAAAATAAAATAATTAAACAATGCCTATCAGAGAGGAATCAGAAAAGTATAGACCTACCAAAATATTTGGGCCTAGATGAAAAATACAGAAATTTTGATGGTGTAACTAGCTCTGCTACATCATTTTAACTATGCAAGTCAGTTAAGAATAAATTCTTATTTTCAATGACGGTCTAGGAACAGTGGGTTAACTGCATTGTTCAGGGGCAGCACAAAAGATTTTTCCTTTGTCAGCACAGGGATTCAATCTTGCAACCTTCCGGTTACTAGTCCAACGCTCTAACCACTAGGCTACCTGCCGCCCCAACATATCACTGATGGTAGGCTTGTTATCTCAAGGATTTCGACATATGCACCGACATCCTTCCTGTTTAACTCCTCTGTGTTGTATGGTTACCCGATCACATAACAAAAAAAAATCTCATTTGATTTGGGGAAAAGTTAGGTCAAGTGGGCAATGGCAAATTCAGTGGGATGCCTCGTTGGTTAGCCCTCATAGAGAATGATAGAGGCCTCTCGTGACCAAAAGGCTATTTTAGCATTGGGCAGCACTATAGAGGGCTTCCACCATACTTCCGCCATTGTAGAGTAGTCAAAGTAGTCAACTGGGTGTGGAATCCTATGGGTTGTGGCCTCAATGGCGCCGCACATGTTGTCACAGACGGCACAATGGCACAGCTATAAAGAGGAGTCCTCTGTCTATCTATATGGTCTGCCAGGACTCCTGTCAATTTCAACGCTGTGAGGTTCTTCTACTATAACATTATGGCGGTACGCAAATAAACGTTAAGAGATGCATGCCGCTACCTACTGTACTGAAGTGTGTAGTCAATCACAGTTTACAGACTAAATTCATAAAAATGTAAAAACCATTAAGAGAAACTAAACCCTCCCATCTAATCCTGTACTACTAAGAACATAAAAAAGAGCCCTACTAACTTCTAACAAACCCACCCCCAGTCCCCACAAATCCCTTCCCAACACTGCACTCACCTCTGAGCTGTCTCTGCTAAACCTAGCATCCTTGCACACAGAAGACCAGGGGGCCACCCTGCCTATGCTGGGCCCAGCAACATCCTAGTTGTTAATGAATAAACACATTTATTAGATAAAGAAGAAAGATTACTGAATAAATGCCTAATAGATTACCATTGCCTCATAATACCATATGAAAGCCTAACTATATACAGTATATTGCAAATATAAGTACCTGGCTGTCATACATGTCCCCTCCTATCCTAATGGTTAATTATTATTGCATATACATATACAGTATATTGTAATATAGAGCCCAAAAAAACATTATAAACTGGCAGTACATGTGTCAGTGTGTCTCTCTCTTTCTGTTTTCTCCCTACATCCACTACACTTGACTTCTGCAACAGCAGCTGAGCTGTCTGTGCTGCTGAGCCTAGCATCACTGGGACCAGAATCCCAGGGGACCACACTGTCTGTGCTGGGCCCAGTAATATCCTAGGGTAACACTTTATTTTTAAGGGTCCATAATGAACTACTTATAAGGCATTTCTCAGACATGTACTGTCTGCTCACTTTTTATGAATCATTACTCTTACTTTGTAAATGTTAGCCAGCTAGTTACTCAAGCATTTACAGTGCATTCGGAAGGTTTTTCAGACCCTTTAACTTTTTCCACATTTTGCTACTTTACAGCCTTATTCTAAACTGGATTAATCAATATTTTTCCTCTTCAATCTACACACGATACACCACTATGACAAAGCGAAAATCTTTTTTTTTGCAAATGAATAAACACATTTATTAGATAGTATAGAAAAATAAATAATACCTTATTTACCTAAGTATTCAGACTCTTTGCTATGAGACTCGAAATTGAGCTTATGTACATCCTGTTTCCATTGATCATACTTGAAATGTTTCTACAACCTGATTGGAGTCTACCTGTGGTAAATTCAATTGATTGGACATGATTTGGAAAGGCACACGCCTGTCTATATAAGGTGTTGACAGTGCATGTCAGAGCAAAAACCAAGCCATGAGGTCGAAGGAATTGTCCGTAGAGCTCAGAGACAGGATTGTGTCGAGGCACAGATCTGGGGGAAGGACACCATAAAATGTCTGCAGCATTGAAGGTCCCCAAGAACACAGCGGCCACCATCATTCTTAAATGGAAGAAGTCTGGAACCACCAAGATTCTTCCTAGACTGGCAGCCGGCCAAACTGAGCAATCGGGGGAGAAGGGCCTTGGTCAGGGAGGTGACTAAGAACCCAATGGTCACTCTGAAGGACCTCCAGAGTTCCTCTGTGGAGATGTTAGACTCTTCCAGAAGAACAGCCACTTCTGCAGCACTCCACCAATCAGGCCTTCATGGTAGAGTGGCCAGACGGAAGCCACTCCTCAGTAAAAGGCACATGACAGCCCACTTGGAGTTTGCCAAAAGGCTCCTAAAGATTCTCAGACTATGAGAAACAAGATTCTCTGGTCCGATGAAACCGATTGAACTCACGGGCCTGAATGCCAAGCATCATGTCTGGAAGAAACCTGTCACCATCCCTACGGTGAAGCATTGTGGTGGAAGCATTTTTATTTATTTTATTTTACCTTTATTTAACTAGGCAAGTCAGTTAAAAACAAAGTCTTATTTACAATGTCGGCCTACCCTGGCCAAACCTTAACCCGGATGATGCTGGGCCAATTGTGCGCCGCCCTATGGGACTCCCAATCACGGCCCGGTTGTGATACAGCCTGGCAACAAACCAGGGTCTGTAGTGATGCCTCTAGCACTGAGATGCAGTGCCTTAGACCACTACGCCACTTGGGAACCCCGAGGAGTAGTTCCCTGACCGGGAATTGAACCCGGGCCGCGCCGGTGAGAGCGCCGAATCCTAACCATTACAGTGCCTTGCAAAAGTATTAATCCCCCTTGCTGTTTTTCCCATTTTGTTGCATTACAACCTGTAATTTTTATTTGGATGTCATGTAATGGACATACACAAAATAGTCCAAACCACAAAGAAAAACTATTTAAACGAAAAGTGGTGCGTGCATCTGTATTCACCCCCCTTTGCTATGAAGCCCCTAAACCAGATCTGGTGCAACCAATTACCTTCAGAAGTCACATAATTAGTTAAATAAAGTCCACCTGTGTGCAATTTAAGTGTCACATGATCTGTCACATGATCTCAGTATATATACACCTGTTCTGAAAGGCCCCAGAGTCTGCAACACCACTAAGCAAGGGGCACCACCAAGCAAGCGGCACCATGAAGACCAAGGAGCTCGCCAAACAGGTCAGGGACAAAGTTGTGGAGAAGTACAGATCAGGGTTATTAAAAAATATCCGAAACTTTGAACATCCCACGAAGCACTATTAAATCCATTATTAAAAAATTGAAAGAATATGGCACCATAACAAACCTGCTGAGACTCACGGACCAGGCAAGGAGGGCATTAATCAGAGAGGCAACAAAGAGACCAAAGATAACCCTGAAGTAGCTGAAAAGCTCCACAGCAGAGATTGGAGTATCTGTCCATAGGACCACTTGAAGCCATACACTCCACAGAGCTGGGCTTTACGGAAGAGTGGCCAGAGAAAAGCCATTGCTTGAGGAAAAAAATAAACAAACACATTTGGCATTCGCCAAAAGGCATGTGGGAGACTCCCCAAACATATGGAAGAAGGTACTCTGGTCAAATGAGACTAATATTTAGCTTTTAGGCCATTAATGAAAACTCTATGTCTGGCGCAAACCCAACACCTTATCACCCCGAGAACAACTTCCCCACAGTGAAGCATGGCGGTGGAAGCATCATGCTGTGGGTATGTTTTTCATTGGCAGAGACTGGGAAACTGGTCAGAATTGAAGGAATGATGGATGGCACTAAATAAAGGGAAATTCTCGAGGGAAACTTGTTTCAGTCTTCAAGAGATTTGATTCCGTATGTGTTATTTCATAGTGTTGATGTCTTCACTATTATTTCTACAATGTAGAAAATAGTAAAATCTAAGAAAAACCTTTGAATGAGGTGTTCTAAAACTTTTGACTGGTACTGTATAGTTCCTTAAACATCCTGTGTTGTGTGCTTGTTCTACTACCAGCTACTGCAGGAATGTCCACTAATGGCATGCCCATCTTTTTGTGAGAAATTACACTGGTCACCTAAAACATTTATAAAGTATTTATAAAGTATAAATAGCACTCACTTTACAATTTTTTTTGTTGTTGACAAAAGACACCTCGTCCGAGAGATATTTACATGGTTTTCAAAACGTCACACCAGGGTAAGCCTACACGAAACACAGTCCTTATTTTAAGTGTTTCTAAAATCCTCAAATAGTCTGGGTAGCCAATTGATTAGCTGTTCAGGAGTCTTTTGGCTTGGGGGTATAAGCTATTTAGGAGCCTCTTGGACCTAGACTTGGCGCTCCGGTACCGCTTGCCATGCGGTAGCAGAGAGAACAGTCTATGACTAGGGTGGCTGGAGTCTTTGACAATTTTTAGGGCCTTCCTCTGACACCGCCTGATATAGAGGTCCTGGATGGCAGGAAGCTTGGCCCCGGTGATGTACTGTGCCGTACGCACTACTCTCTGTAGTGCCTTGCGGTCGGAGGCTGAGCAGTTGCCATACCAGGCAGTGATGCAACCCGTCAGGATGCTCTCGATGGTGCAACTGTAAAACCTTTTGAGGATCTACTGTAGTATGCTCAGATTCCCTGTCTGTGTTGAATCGTTTATCATCCAGCAAACCTAATAGGAGTGACCTACTGTTGGAAGCATTTATGTTATTACAGAGAATCATGGGTGGATTGACCGTCTCTCAATTCTGGCAAATGCCAGAAGGGCCGCACCATCTCAAATGGGGTGGGGGTGGTCATAATTGAACCCCCTCAACAACAATTTTTTTTTGAAATATATATAAAAATGTATGGACACAGTCGGTGGCACATGGGCCTGTTTTTTTAATGACTTTTCTGTTGTCATAATGATCTATATTAAGCATCATCAGAGACAGTGATGCTCGCTCTGACTCTCTGTCAGTCACTCAGTCAAAACAGAAAAATGTGTTTGCCGAAAAAGTTAGAGAGGTCAAAAAACATATCTTGAGGCCGACCCTGCTAAATGAGTGGAATTAAACAACATATCTGCAAAAAAGTTCTGGTTCTGCTGGTTTGAGTGCTTCTGTCTGTGAGAAATGACAGATCAGCCACTGCGGTGCTGTAGGGGTAGGAAGCAAACTAGAGAAAAGATACACTGACACAGATCACGTCACAAGACAGTTATAGGCCTAATATTTTGGTTGAATATTGTACGAAATATATTTCAGACCTACTACAGTAGGCTAATTAGGGAAGGGAGATTTGGGGGGGCATTTAGACATTGGAGCTACTTGCCTAAAACGTCATTAGATTTGCTTTTATAACACATAGGTAAGGCAATAGCCATCTACTTGACATTCATATAGTGCTTTTTACTGAACACAATTCATCATGCATTACAATAAAGGTCAATTCGGGGACTGTCTGTGTATTTTAATTGTTTTTATCGATGTTAATTCGCTTCTGAATCTGTCTCTCCAGCCCAGCAAGTGGGCTTATGTTTATGTTTAAACGAGTGTCATTTATAGGATTATTTTTGCGAAAACGTATAGATAAAAATTTTTTTTTTCATGTTTATGAACCATGCATTAATGTCCATCATGCTGCCTATCGAACAGGTGAGTTGATCAACTCGGCACAGGTGAGTTCCGCACAAGCCGAAGATAGTCGGAAAAGACCGAATGCATTGCATTGTGGGGCAAAGGAGCCCCGTCGCCATCTTGCTTTTAGCGCCGCAAGTCACCCGGACAGAATAACAACCACGTTCAAATGAATATATTTCACACATACCAATGTTTTAACAATTCAGTTTGAGCAAATATTGCAGGTAGTGTGTATGTGTGTAGGGGTGGGGGGGGTGTTACGAGTGTTTTAGGTGGAACATTTCCGAACCACTATATAGAAGTAGTGAACCGGTCGACTGTGAGGTGATCATGGGTCGCTCTAGGAGTCGCAGTTCGTCCCGTTCCAAACACTCCAAAAGCAGCAAACACAGCAAAAAACGGAGCCGGTCCCGTTCCAGGGACAAAGAGAGGTCCAAGAAACGATCCAAGTCCCGTGAAGCGAAGAGAAACCGGCGCAGAGAATCGCGCTCTCGTTCCCGGTCAGCCACAGCGTCGAGCCGCAGGGAGAGGGAGAGAGCGGTCACACCGCCGGAGAGAATTGACATCTTCGGCAGGACACTGAGCAAGAGAAGCGCCCTGGACGAAAAACAGAGGAAAGAGGACGAGGAGAAGAAGGTGGAAATGGAAAGACAGAGGAAGATGTAAGTCTCAGCTCCCCAATATTTTAGCCGTAATGCAAGACGTGTTTGCTAGGTGGGTAGGTGGGTGGCTGCTAGCACATGTCTCGGCGCTTGCTGTCTGGCTTACATGGGGTGAGTCAGCCAGAAGGCTGACGGACAGAGGCGCTATAGCAAGCTGCCTACTAAATGCGCGTCTTGACGAGGCCCAAGTCACTAATACAAGCCTGCACCATTACACTACCGGGCTAGCTAACTAGCCAAGTCACCAGGGCTGCAATTCATTTCGTCTTTTAGCCTAATGGGAATGTGTAGACGATACATTCCGTTCATTGGGCACATCCTATAGTCGTACAACTGTGCCGTTGTGGCAATCTGGTTGGCCATTTGTCATGCATCACAAATCAACGACCTGGTGTCGTGATTATGGCCTAGAGTGGTTTATCTTGCTAGCCTAGCTATGGAGCCGCTATGAAGCCTAGCTATGGAGCCTCGCTGTGAAACCTAGTTATGGAGCCCCGCTATGAAGCCTAGCTATGGAGCCTCGCTATGAAACCTAGTTATGGAGCCTCGCTGTGAAACCTAGTTATGGAGCCTCGCTATGAAGCCTAGTTATGGAGCCTCGCTATGAAACCTAGTTATGGAGCCTCGCTATGAAGCCTAGCTATGGAGCCTCGCTATGAAACCTAGCTATGGAGCCTCGCTGTGAAACCTAGCTATGGAGCATCGCTATAGAGCCTAGTTATGGAACCTCGCTATGGAGCCAAGTTATGAAGCCTCACTATGGAGCCTAGTTACGAAGCCTCGCTATGAAGCCTAGTTATGAAGCCTCTCTATGGAGCCTAGTTATGGAGCCTCGCTATGAAGCCTAGTTATGGAGCCTTGTTATGAAGCCTCGCTATGGAGCCTAGTTATGAAGACTCCAAAAGATGATCTACAACACCCCTCCTCCAAGCTGTGACTTATGTGAGACATTATGGCCAAATGTAGTCAACTAAATATACATTTATGATATAGGCCTTGTCACTGGTAAACTGTTTTAAAAGGGAGGGAATTCAAAAGTACAGTAAGTTGCTCACCTGTCAAATGAAACAAGTCAGGTACCTATGACCCTCTGGTTCTCAACCACTGAAGTCAAACCACATGACGTTCATCCTGCCCGCAGCCACTACGATGTGTACTTACGTCAGTCCAAATTAGCGTTCTGGGCAAAAAAGACTTATGATAAGCCACAGTCCAGTCTGGAAAAATGTATTAATGAACAACCAGAGGCACAGTTACTTCTGTTTTATTTGTTTCAGAACCACATTCCTTTACATGTCCTACTGCGTTATGCCATGCTCGTTGCACATTGCTAAACCCTGAGGCGTCACCATTTTATAGTGCAATTCAATGGAAGAAAAATGACGATGACTTTTCTGCTTCGGCGAGCACCTCGCATATCACCCCCTCCGTTGTTTTGTAGTTAGATGATATTGGCCTGACATAGAAATAAAGACATGGAGGGGGGAAAACTTGGCTGTTTGGCCAGAGGCTGATAGACGCCCGATAACCTACAACACCGTGAACTACACCTGGTCTGCTGTTTTGGACTTTTACTGCACAGCCACAGGGTCACTTGACTAGCCACACAATGTCCAATAAAGACACGGACACCAGATAAGGATACTGGTTTCAGATTTCCTGGCGGTTGTGTGTGACCAAACCAAATGTAATCAGAGAGCGGGACAGTGTCGTGTTTTAAGTCGTGCCTGAAGCCATGTGACGACGACTCCGGTAGTCACGTCCTGTTGATAGTGCAGCTGAAACAGTTTAAAAGCATTTGAACAGTAAACAGGACGCCTGCCTTGTGTTCGTGTGCGCGACCTGACACCCCCAGGCATGCCGTTGGAACTGACCCACACCTACATTTACCCCCATCATTTCTCTGCTGCTCTGGACAAGCTCACTTCCACCCAAAAACGGGGTCCGTGTGTCACATCAGGTCCCCCTCATCTCCTGTTGACAATGGGTCAAATCTGTTTCCACACACAGGTTGCATGTTTAGTACATATGACATGCTGCAATCCCCAAAATCACTGAAACACTTTTTTTTTTTTTTTTTTTTTTTTTTTTTAAAACGTATAGCAGCTTTATAACCCTGATTAACTTACAAATGCATAATTCCCAGAGTTTGGAGCTAGGAACACAAGTGTTTCGCTACACCCGCAATAACACCTGCTAAATATGTGTATGTGAACAATACAATTTGATTTGTTCCTATTGAAATGTCTTGACTTTTAAGTTACATTGATTCAACAGTACCTGAATATGCATTGATCGTATCATGTCACTTGTGCTACCATGTCAGCAACCCTCCCCTCTTTCTCTCGCCACCCTTGCCGTGCAGCCGGCAGGTGGAGATAGAGGAGAAGCTGATCGAGGAGGAGACGGCGCGTCGTGTGGAGGAGCTGGTGGCCAAGCGGGTGGAGGAGGAGCTGGAGAAGCGTAGAGATGAGATTGAGCGGGAGGTTCTGCGACGAGTGGAGGAGGCCAAGCGTATCATGGAGCGCCAGCTGTTGGAGGAGCTGGAGAAACAGAGGCAGACGGAGTTACAGGCCCAGAAAGCCAGAGAGGTAACGCTCGGTCGTTGGGAATGCAGGCACCCCCACCTCTACCCTGCCCCACTACTGCCCTCTCTGGCAAGTGGGGTCCCCCCTCTTTCCCCCCAAATTGGCCATGACATGTTTCACTGCTCCAGGGAGGGTGAGAGGGTAGGTCACGGCTGCTGAGGCTCAGGATAGGTGGGTTGGGTTAGAGCTCTGCTTTACGGGTAGTAGACTGAGGGTTGGGTTAGAGCTCTGCTTTACGGGTAGTAGACTGAGGGTTGGGTTAGAGCTCTGTGCTTTACGGGTAGTAGACTGAGGGTTGGGTTAGAGCTCTGTGCTTTACGGGTAGTAGACTGAGAGTTGGGTTTAGAGCTCTGTGCTTTACGGGTAGTAGACTGAGGGTTGGGTTAGAGCTCTGTGCTTCACTGGTAGTAGACTGAGGGTTGGGCTAGAGCTCTGTGCTTTACGGGTAGTAGACTGAGGGTTGGGTTTAGAGCTCTGTGCTTTACGGGTAGTAGACTGAGGGTTGGGTTTAGAGCTCTGTGCTTTACGGGTAGTAGACTGAGGGTTGGGTTAGAGCTCTGTGCTTTACGGGTAGTAGACTGAGGGTTGGGTTAGAGCTCTGCTTTACGGGTAGTAGACTGAGGGTTGGGTTAGAGCTCTGCTTTACGGGTAGTAGACTGAGGGTTGGGTTAGAGCTCTGTGCTTTACGGGTAGTAGACTGAGGGTTGGGTTAGAGCTCTGTGCTTTACAGGTAGTAGACTAATCGTTTCTCATTGGGGAAGTTAAATGGCCAATATTTGGCAGTGGACAGTCAGGACACGCAGGATTTCATTTGAGACTTTTGCCATGAGTTATGACAATTTACTGACTTCATCCCTTCATTTGCCCTCATCATTCTCCCCCCTCCTTCCCCATTCATACGTTCAGAATTACTCATTACTTTTACTTTCATTATTGCAAATATCTTTAAATAGAAATAAATCTCAAATAAAAAGCTCTTTTTTATTTTTTTTTATTTGACATTTCATTATCATTAACTGTCTCTGTGTCCAACATTCAGTGAAATGTTTTATTTCCCCAGGCAGGCAGAGAACACAGGTTTGCCCATCCACCACCCACCCAGAAACAAATAGGGCTGGAGAAGCTTTGGCTTATTAGTTACAAATCAGTCCCTTCTAGCCCAGTAGTTTTATTTCAGGGCTGTAACGGTACATGTATTCCTACTGAACCTTTTGGTACGGCGACCTCGATTCGGTCCGCGCTTGGTACCCGATTTTGAATATATAAACAATACAAACACTAAGCCTATAGGCTATGCCTACGCTGCGTTGTATACCTCCTGAGTAAATCTGAGCTGAACTAGAGCCTATGAGCACGTTGTAATCAAAATAAAAATCTTTTTTTGACGAATTTCAAACTGTTTCTTTTGTGAGGCGCAGCCGGGAACTAGTTCTGTACGATGGCGAGTGGTGGGGGTCGATTTAAACCAGGATTGATTAAATCTCCAGTTTGGGAACATTTTAGATTACAACGGCGATGGACAGACAATGTCATCACTGCTCACCCAAGAATAACCTATGCAGCTGCCAACACTAAACACTTTGACACATTTACGCCGACATTACCTCAGTATGCCTACCACTGGGGAAAAAAAGTATTCAGTATTCAAGCAGCACTTCGCAGCTGATTCTGACTGGGCCAAAGAAATTACGAGCGATAGGTATGTTTGTAGCTGCGAACATGCGCCCGTTCCCGGTGGTTGAAAAGAATAGGGGGTTATAGAACCTCGTGAAAGTGCTTGAGCAAACGTTACGCCCTCTCGCGTCCGTTTCAGCAAACGGGTATTACCCGCTCTGTATAAGCAAAGCTAAAGCCCGAAGTTGTCCATGAATTGGCCAATGCACCCCGTGTTGCATTTTACTACAGATGGCTGGAGCTCCAGGGCCACAGAGAGCTACTTAACAGTGACAGCTCATCACATTAACCCCGGAGTGGAAGATGAGAAGTATGTGCTCCAGACAAGTTGTCTTTGAGTCACACAAGTACGCATATTTTTCTCTGTAAGAAAACATTATTGCATGGGTCTATACAATATCTGAGCCATGTTTACATATTGATTTCACACGCGTATTGCACTTTTATTTTAGTGTTAATGTGTAATCGTGTTTTCATTTTTAAAGTGTTGATATGCCTGATTTGCGCTTTCATCAGCCATGTGACTCATGATCATATACTGCGCCGTGACAAAGTATTTGCCCCCTTTCAAATTCTCTAGTTTTGCACATTCTTTTTATACTGAATGTTATCAGATCTACAACTAAAACCTAATATTAGATAAAGGGAATCTGAATGAACAAATAACACAATTATATTCTAGCACCAGCTGTTCCGTAAGACTGCGTGATCATGCTCTCCGCAGCCGATGTGAGTAAGACCTTTAAACAGGTCAACAATCACAAGGCTGCAGGGCCAGACGGATTACCAGGACGTGTACTGCGTGCATGCGCTGACCAACTGGCAAGTGTCTTCACTGACATTTTCAATCTCCCTGTCCGAGTCTATAATACCAACATGTTTTAAGCAGACCACCATAGTGCCTGTGCCCAAGAACACTTAAGGTAACCTGCCTAAATGACTACTGACCTGTAGCACTCACGTCTGTAGCCATGAAGTACTTTGAAAGGCTGGTCATGGCTCACATCAACAACATTATCCCAGAAACCCTAGACCCACTCCAATTTGCACACCGCCCCAACAGATTCACAGATGATGCAATCTCTATTGCACTCCACACTGCCCTTTCCCACCTAGACAAAAGGAACACCTATGTGAGAATGCTATTCATTGTCTACAGCTCAGCGTTCCACACCATAGTGCCCTCAAAACTCATCAATAAGCTAAGGACCCTGGGACTAAACACCTCCCTCTGCAACTAGGTCCTGGACTTCCTGACGGGCCGCCCCCAGGTGGTAAGGGTAGGTAACAACACATCCGCCACCCTGATCCTCAACACAGGAGCCCCTCAGGGGTGCGTGCTCAGTCCCCTCCTGTGCTCCCTGTTCACTCATGCCTGGCCATGCAGTCATGACTCCAACACCATCATTAAGATTGCCGATGACACAACAGTGGTAGGCCTGATCACCGACAACGACTAGACAGCCTATAGGGAGGAGGACAGAGACTTGGTCGTGTGGTGCCAGGACAACAACCTCTCCCTCAACGTGATCAAGACAAAGGAGATGATTGTGGACTACAGGAAAAAGAGGACCAAGCACGCCCCCATTCTCATCCACGGGGCTGTAGTGGAGCAGGTTGAGAGCTTCAAGTTCCTTGGTGTCCACATCACCAACAAACCAACACACCAAGACAGTCGTGAAGAGGGCTCGACAAACCCTATTCCCCCTCCGGAGACTGAAAAGATTTGGCATGGGTCCTCAGATCCTCAAAAGGTTTTACAGCTGCACCATCGAGAGCATCCTGACGGGTTGCATCACTGCCTGGTATGGCAACCGCTCGGCCTCCGACCGCAAGGCACTACAGAGGGTAGTGCGTACGGCACAGTACATCACTGGGGCCAAGCTTCCTGCCATCCAGGACCTCTATACCAGGCGGTGTCAGAGGAAGGCCCTAAAATTGTCAAAGACTCCAGTCAGCCTAGTCAAAGACTTCTTTCTGCTACCGCACAGCAAGCGGTACCGGAGTGCCAAGACTAGGTCCAAGAGGCTTCTAAATAGCTTCTACCCCCAAGCCATAAGACTCCTGAATAGCTAATCAAATGGCTCCCCCAGACTATTCCCCCTTTACACCGCTGCTACTCTGTTGTTATCTATGCATAGTCACTATAATAACTCTACCTACGTGTTATTATCTAAACTAACCAGTGCCCCTGCACGTTGACTCTGTACCGGTACCCCCCTGTATATAGTCTCGCTATTGTTATTTTACTGCTGCTCTTTAATTATTTGTAACTTTTTTTTATTTTATTCTTGTCTGTATATTTTTTTTTTTTACTGCATTTTTTGGTTAGGGGCTCGTAAGTAAGCATTTCACTGTAAGGTGAATACCTGTTGTATTCGGAGCATGTGACTAATATGATTTGATTATTTTATTTCATAAACACCCAATGCCCCCCAGACACTCAATAACTTGTTGTTGCCACCTTTAGCTTCAATGACTCCAACCAAACGCTTCCTTTAGTTGATCAGTCTCTCACTTCGCTGTGGAGTGATTTTGGCCCACTCTTCCATGCAGCACTGCTTTAACTCAGCAAGGATTGCACATTTTTAAGCATGAACTGCTCGTTTCAAGTCCTACCACATCTCAATTGGAATTAGGTCTGTACTTAGTGTGCTTTGGATCACTGTGTGCTTTGGATCACTGTCTTGCTTCATGACCCAGCTGCCCTTCAGCTCACAGACGGATGGACTGACATTCTCCTATAGAATTCTCTGATACAGAGCAGAATTCATGGTTCCTTCCATTAAGGCAAGTATTCCAGGTACAGAGGCAGCAAAGCATCCCCCAAAACCTTCACCCTTCCATCACACTTGACCGGTGGTATGATGTTCTTACTGTGGAATGCAGTGTTTTAGTTTTTGACGTAATGGGACCCGCGTCGTCCAAAAGGTTGAGTCAAGTTTGCCAAAACAGCACCTGGAAGATCTTCAAGACACTTGGAAGAATGTTCTATAGACAGATACGTCTAAAGTATAACTTTATGGCTGACATTTGTCCCAATACGCCTGGCAAAAAAACCAAACACTGCATTCCACAGTAAGAACCTAATAACAACGGTCAAGTGTGATGGTTTTTGGGGGATGCTTTGCTGCCTCAGGACCTGAACGACTTGCCTTAATGGAAGGAACCATGAATTCTGCTCTGTATCAGAGACTTCTACAGGAGAATGTCAGGCCATCTGTCTGTGAGCTGAAGCTGAAGGGCAGCTGGGTCTTGCAGCAAGACAATGATCCAAAACACACAATCAAGTCTACATTTTTTTTTTTTTTTTTAAAGCAACAAATTAGAAGTTTTGTAATGGCCAAGTCAAAGTCCAGACCTAATCCCAATTGAGATGATGTGGCAGGACTTGGAACGAGCATTTCATGTTAGAAAACCCACAAATGTTGCTGAGTTAAACCAGTTCTGCATGGAAGAGTGGGACAAAATTCCTCCACAGCGACGTGAGAGACTGATCAACAACTACAGGAAGCATTTGGTTGCAGTCATTGAAGCTAAAGGTGACACAACCAGTAAAATCTATCAAATCAAATTTGATTGGCCACATACACATGGTTAGCAGATGTTAATGCGATTGTAGCGAAATGCTTGTGCCTCTAGTTCTGACAGTGTAGTAATAGCTAACAAGTAATATAACAAATTCACAACTACCCAATACACACACCTAAAGGGATAGAATAAGTATATGTACAATAAATATATGGATGAGCGATAGCTGAGCGGCATAGGCAAGGTGCAATAGATGGTATAAAATACAGAATATACGTATGAGATGAGTAATGTAAGATATGTTAAAGTGGCATTGTTTAAAGTGACTAGTGATCCATTTATTAAAGTGGCCAGTGATGAGTATATGTAAGCAGCAGGATCTCTGAGTTAGTGGTTGCTGTTCAGCAGTCTGATGGCCTTGAGATAGAAGCTGTTTTTCAGTCTCTCGGTCCCAGCTTTGATGCACCTGTACTGACTTCGCTTTCTGGATGGTAGTGGGGTGAACAGGCAGTGGCTCGGGTGGTTGTTGTCCTTGATGATCTTTTTGGCCTTCCTGTGACATTAGGTGTCTTGGAGGGCAGGTAGTTTTGCAACCGGTGATGTGTTGTGCAGACCGCACCACCCTCTATAGAGCCTTGCGGTTGAGGGCGGTGCAGTTGCTGTACCAGTCGGTGATGCAGCCCAACAGGATGCTCTCGATTTGTGCATCTGTAAAAGATTGTCAGGGTTTTAGGTGACAAGCCAAATTTCTTCAGCCTCTTGAGGTTGAAGAGGTGCTGTTGCGCCTTCTTCACCAACTATCTGTGTGGGTGGACCTTTTCAGTTTGTCCGTGATGCGTACGCCGAGGAACTTAAAACTTTCCACCTTCTCCACTGCTGTCCCATCAATGTAGATAGGGGGGTGCTCCCTCTGCTGTTTCCTGAAGTCCACGATCATCTCTTTTTGTTTTGCTGACATTGAGTGAGAGGTTGTTTTCCTGACACCACACTGAGTGCCCTCACAACCTCCCTGTAGACTGTCTAGTTGTTGTTGGTAATCAAGCTCACTACTGTTGTGTCTGCAAAATTGATGATTGAGTTGGAGGCGTGCATGGCCACGCAGTCGTGGGTGAACAGGGAGTACAAGAGGGGGCTGAGCACGCACCCTTGTGGGGCCCGGTGGTTAAGGAACAGCAAAGTGGAGATGTTTCCTACCTTCACCACCTGGGGGGGCCTGTCAAAGTCCAGGACCCAATTGCACAGGGTGGCGTTGAGACCCAGGGCCTCCAGCTTAATACTGTGTTGAATGCTGAGCTGTAGTCCAAATGGGATAGTGAGTGTTACGGGGCGGTAGTCATTTAGTTCAGTTTGCCTTCTTGGGTACAGGAACAGTGGCCATCTTGAAGTATGTGGGACAACAGACTGGGATATGGAGTAATTGAATATGTCCGTAAATCAAACCAGCCAGCTGTAGTCCGTGATTTCCTGTATACCCTGCCACATACGTCTCGTGTCTGAGCCGTTGAATTGCGACTCCACTTTGTCCCTACACTGACATTTATGGACTGTCTGGGGTCAGTTACTTTTTCACACAGGGCCATTGGGCGTTACATAACTTGGTTAAATAGAATAAATACATACATTTTTTTTTTTATGAAATAAAATAAGTATAACTGTTAACTCATGTTCCCTTTATCTAATATTAGGTTTTGGGTTGAAGATCTGGTAACATTCAGTATCAAAAATCAGAAAGGGGGAAAACTATTTTTCCCGCCACTCTATATGGCATCAGAAATACCAGCACTGTATTTTCTTAAATATAAAAGCACAACTAACTCTTCACATTCCATGTTTCCGCTAAACCGAACCGTTACCCCAAAACGACAATCCGTACGGAACAGTCACCCTCAAAACAACAATACGTTCCGGAACCGTCACCCCCCAAAACGACAATGTGTTCCGGAACCGTCACCCCCCAAAAACGACAATACGTTCCGGAACCGTCACCCCCAAAACGACAATACGTACGGAACCGTGGGTTTGGTGAACCGTTACCCCTAGTTTGGACTCCCAAGTGGCGCAGCGGTCCAGGGCACTGCATCTCATTGTAAATGACTTGCCTGGTTAAATCATTTTTTTTTTTTTATTTCTTAGTGGTTCTTGCGGTTAGTGTGGTCTATAATCTTCTCCATAGATTGAGAGGGTGGGCATAGACAATATATTGGTGAAGCTAGCACCTCCCCCCAGGCTTAATTAATGAGGGTCAGGTGTGTCTATAGTACAGTAATAATGTTCTGTGAATGAGTGGAGCAGCCAATGCCCAGCCACCTTGACTCGCACAGTGATCGACCAGTGGCTCAGTACTAATCAGGTGAAAAGTGGCCCCCGGTGCACCTCACTGAGCTACCTACCCCCACCATCGCTCTTATTCAGAACCACCCCCTTCCAGATGCAGAAGTAGACCTGTCACTCCACTCCGCTTTATGTTTTTGAATAGATGTACTTTTATTAGGCTATGATTACATACACCGTCTAGTTTAGTGTGTCCAATTCATATTTATCATCATCCTCCTCTCTTAATCCTTGTTTTGAATAGCTCCCATTTTAGAAGGCATCTGCTCTGGGATACGTAACAATGAAGGACCTCCATTTCCTGTTTCCTGTTTGCAAGGTCAACGATCTCTGGTCTAAACCCTGTTTCTTAACGCTACTTTTTATTTAATATTCCTTTTTTTTTTTTATATATATATATATTGTTGAAAATAACACGTTTTTAAAGAACAAACATCCACAGGAAATGTATTCTTTATTTGATTTGACGTCCTCGTGACTTGCTTCTCTTTAGGGGTGTTTTTTATATCAATTTATTTTATTTTTTTTTCATTTTCATTTTGATTTCTGGACCCAGCTTGTGTTAACGCCACCTTTTTTAACACCATTTGACCTGAACTGGCCTGCAGACTGCTCCCAGCTCATGTGCTGTGTTCAGACCTCCTCCACACTGTACTCTACTGCTGCGGTATGTTGTCTCCACGTGAACTGAGCCAGAGAGAGCGGCTTTAAAGAGTGTGCGAGCTGGGCTGCAGGCGGCAGGCTAGCAGTACACAGATCAGTTTTAAAGAGGAAGGACACAGGCGGGCCCGGGCGCATGTATGGTGTATGGCAGCCCCCTCCCCCTCCCTCCCCTTCCCCAGGAGCGCTTCTCTCTGCAGGGGACACAGTCTGGACGAGACAGTAAATATTCAACCGTTTTAATGCTGAATGCTTTCACCAGTTGGGTAGATACACAGGCAAGGAAAATGCGTAGGTATACATACATTGGTGAGCTAAAACTATTCACTCCTTTTTTAAAATTTCTTTTTTTATTTTTTTAACCCTTTTTCTTTCTTGCTTATTAAGAAAGAAGCAAATAGATGTAATTTTTTTTTATTTTTATAATGTTTTGTATCTGTTTTTTCATATCTACTATGTAAGTGTGACGAGTGGGTTTCCCCTCTTTAATGGCATAATGATCCAGTGGAGGCTACAAGTCTTATTGAGTGATTCCTGTATGGGCAGGGCTTCTTCTTTTTCACTTTTGATGTATTTTGTGCTCCTGTGTTCTAAAATCATTCTGCTTGACAGAGAGACCTTTGTGATGGGAGAGGCTGGTTGTGGTGGGAGAGGCTGGTTGTGGTGGGAGAGGCTGGTTGTGGTGGGAGAGGCTGGTTGTGGTGGGAGAGGCTGAGCACACTCCTTTTTGTGTAGGATGAAGACGAGTGACTGTGCCAACGTGTGTGTTGAGAGGCCAATAATGTATACATGGGTGTGTGTGTTGGGGGTTTAGGAGTGTGTGTGTGTGTGTGTGTTTGGGATGTCGTGCGGCCGTATCCTGTGCTAACATGGCATTGTGTCTTTAGGAGGAAGAACGATCCAAACGGGACGAGCTGGAGAAAATCCTGGAGGAGAATAACCGCAAGATCGCAGACGCTCAGGCCAAGCTGGTAAACCCCCTGTTTCCTCCTCTCTGTTCAAACGGGGCAATCCTATGATGAAATATGGTCGTTTTAATATTGAAATACGTGGTCATCGTGGCTTTCATGCGAAATAGTGGCATTTGTTTTTTGTTATGCCATTTTGAGGGTGTTGACGTAGATTCCCAGGGCTTCTGTGAGAAACGCTACTTTAGTACAACGCAGTAAAGCATCCTGGCACTGGCTTTGCAGTGATGCTTATCAGTAACCATTAACAATGTGTTTATTAAACAGGCGAAGGGAGAATTTTTTTTTATGTTCTGTTTCTGAAACGTGACTCATTTCGTACGATTTATTTTTATTTGGACGTGACATGTACAAGTCACGATTGTAGTAAACAAAAGCGGCAGCAACAACAACACTGATTCTAATAACATCTTGGTGGGGCTCAGAAAACATGAACAGTTTGTGGGCATTTTGGCATTGCAGGGTCTCTATCCTGACCCTGGTGTGTGTGTGTGTCCACCAGGCTGAGGAGCAGTTGCGTATCGTAGAGGAGCAGAGAAAGATTCACGAGGAGAGGATGAAGCTGGACCAGGATCGCCAGCGGCAGCAGAAGGAGGAACAGAAAATGATCCTGGGCAAGGGAAAGTCCCGCCCCAAGCTCTCCTTCTCCCTCAAAGCCACCGAATGAGTCTCTCATCCCTCCTCTCTTCTTCCTCCTCCTCCTGCCCTTCTCATCCCACCCAGCTCTCTCCTCCTCTCTGGAGCGCTAGCTGTGTGTCAGTGTGGAAGGCTGAAGGAAGGGTAGCCCACGGCGCTGTCCTGCCACGCACCGCCCTGCTCTACAGACCTTTCCCAACCAAGCCTTGGAGGGAGGCCCACCCACCTTCAAACACCTGTCTCTCCGCTTTGACCCCTTTTGAACCCCCCACACACACTTAATGACTATTGTTTGTGCTTTTATTTTATTTTCATTTTTAAGGATTTGATCTGTCATGTACAAAACTGTCAGTACTTGGTCCTCTTACTGTGGCCCCACGAGCGGTTGAATTCCCTCTGTTTCTTTAGGGTAAGTGTGTTTTTCTGTTGAAGCTTATTAAAACTGTGGGGATTAGGAGTTGGCCTAGGTTTTCCTGTGCCGTATGTGTCTTAACGTAGATGGCTTATTCCCCAAGCAAGGCTAACTTAAAAGTGATGCTGCAGGCAGGGCTAACCTAAAGTGATGCTGCAGGCAGGGCTAACCTATACTCAGTAAAGCACGGTGACCTCCACCTGACAGGTTAATCTTCGAACTCCCTACACCTCACATCAGATGTTTTTAGACTCCACGTTTCTCCTTCGATTTTAGATTAGCATCAAATACAATTCCCAAAACACGTGGACAATGAGACCCCACTGCTGCACAGGGGAACCCAGGCCAATTCCCAATCTGCCCATGGAGCTGGTCCGATTGGCGGTGCAGGGTTGGAACAGGAGACGAGTCTCATCCATGGTCAGGGGTGTGTGGGGGTGGGAGGGGGCGGACGGACGGGAGACGAGTCTCATCCATGGTCAGGGGTGTGTGGGGGTGGGAGGGGGCGGACGGACGGGAGACGCAGTCTCATCCGTGGTCAGGGTGTGTGGGGGTGGGAGGAGGCGGACGGACGGGAGACGAGAGACATTTCCTGTATGATGTAATATTAAGAGTCTGTTATGTGGTGTCCTACTCCTGTGAGGTAATATATGAGACGGATCCAAACAACAAGGGATTTCTGATCGTGCGTCGGTTTACTGAACTGGTACTGTTGCAGTCTGAGTGAATTGTGCTCTGAAGTAGACAGTTTCAGACCTCTGCTCCTTAGTTTGTGTAGTATATTAACTTCCCCCTTGTTAGGGTCCCCCTTCAACTCACTATTGGTTCCTAAAGGATGTCCAGGTAAGATTGATTAGCTACACGGTTTAGGTCTGACAGAGAGAGTGTGTGTGTGTGTGTGTGTGTGTGTGAGTGAGAGAGAGACAGTATGTATGGCTGACCTCTGGTAGGGGTAAGGGGCTTCATGAGTAAGTGAAAATTGTCTTGTGGTAATTTCCTCATCTTGTTACTGGGGACTGAACAATTTACCAATAAATCGATTGAATGCATACAACTGTCTTGGATTGTGTCTTCCATTCAATGTTTATTTCCCATTGGCCAATTGTTGAGCTGCGGTCATCCCCCCCTCTTCGAAGGGGGGAGACACTCTTGACCCAAACTGCGACAGACCAATATCTATCCTACCCTGCCTTTTCTAAGGTCTTTGAAAGCCAAGTTAACAAACAGATTACCGACCATTTCGAATCCCACCGTACCTTCTCCGCTATGCAATCTGTTTTCAGAGCTGGTCATTGGTGCACCTCAGCCACGCTCAAGGTCCTAAATTATATCATAACCGCCATCGATAAGAGACTTTACTGTGCAGACGTTTTCATTGATCTGTCCAAGGCTTTCGACTGTCAATCAACACATTCTTATCGGCAGACTCGACAACCTTGATTTCTCAAATAATTTCCTCATGGTTCACCAACTACTTGTCCGATAGAGTTCAGTGTGTCAAATCGGGGGGGCCTGTTGTCCGGGCATCTGGCAGTCTATAGGGGTGCCACAGGGTTCAATTATTGGGCCGACTCTCTTCTCTGTATACATCAATGATGTCGCTCTTGCTGCTATCGAGTCTCTGATCCACCTTTACGCAGACGACACCATTCTGTATACTTCTGGGCCCTCTTTGGACACTGTTAACTACCCTCCAGACGAGCTTCAAGGCCATACAACTCTCTTTCCGTGGCCTCCAACTGCTCTTAAACGCAAGTAAAACTAAATGCATGCTCTTCAACCGATCGCTGCCCGCACCTGCCCGCCTGTCCAGCATCACTACTCTGGACGGTTCTGTCTTAGAATATGTGGACAACTACAAATACCTAGGTGTCTGGCTAGACTGTAAACTCTCCTTCCAGACTCACATTAAACATCTCCAATACAAAATGAAATCCTCATCCCCTACCATATTTATTTATCTTGTTCCTTTGCACCCCAGTTTTTCTACATTGCACATTCATCTACTGCACATCTACCATTCCAGTGTTTAAATGCTATATTGTAAATACTTTGCCACCATGGCCTATTTATTGTCTTACCTTCCTTATCCTACCTCATTTGCACTCTTAGTATATAGATTAGTTTTTTTCTACTGTATTATTGACTATGTTTGTTTACTCCATGTGTAACTCTGTGTTGTTGTGTCGAACTACTTTGCTTTATCTTGGCCAGGTCGCAGATGTAAATGAGAACTTATTCTCCACTTGCCTACCTGGTTAAATAAAGGTGAAATAAAATACATTTAAAAAAATATCTGATTGGTCAAAAGCCCAATTATGGGCAGAATATCAGAATTGGGCTGCATGTGTAAACCGCCAATATCCACGTTTTTATGCAAGTAAATTCCATATAAAAAAAAAAATCAGGACAGCTGTGATGCAAATATGAAGTTTCGGTACAATTTTATAAATGTTGACATTTGTTCATTCGACATGGTGTGGTCTTTTTGTGTCAGTAAAATGTATTATGCGAGAAATGGCCAGCCAGTTAGCGAAAATTGCGGTGGAAACGCCTTTATGCGCAAATACTAATATGATAACCATTATATCAACTCAAACTTGGGAGTCAGGCGATAATATGGTGTGTGGTCCTCCCACTAAACCTCCGGAAAACATGCAGTTTATTAGTCTACTGCATAAATAAATAATGATTAACATCACAGAGTAGTGAAAGACCAAAAGTGATCTCGATGCTCCTTTCCAATAGATATTGAGGATCATCTTCTGGTGACATGTTCAATGCTTGACTGCCGTTTGACAAATACTTAATGTTCTTGTTTTTACACAATAGTATCATGTAGCCTTAGCCTTACAAGCACTGTATCTGCGAGCCGCTGGCCACAGCGTACGTGCCGATACCAGAGTGGGCACGCTTTGAAGTTTAAAGCAACAGTTGTTTTGGTTAACAAAACTATTGGTAGTGTTGAATCACATTTGAACTTTAGATTTGTATTCGGTACATGAACACGAGTTAAATTAAATAAAAGTTAAGCGAAAAAGTAGATTTTGTGCGAACTATCATGCACTGATTATTTTCCCCTTAACAACTCAGTTTGGTGAAAACGCCACTGGTGTGGAAAAATGCTCATATTTTCTTTGTCAATATTATAATAATATGCATGTAAATCTGTCGCCAATTGGATGGAAAACTTGCTAATGCATCACTATTTGCTCAAAGGATTTTCCCCCATGAGCCACATTCCAGGGTTTTTCTAGTATCACAGTTTGTAGCCCTTTTAAACAGGTTTTTTTTACCGTCTACCTTTCTCATGTATCTACTTTAACCTTTAGCATCAATGAACGTTTGAACATCTTGAAGAACAATCTGGCCTTAATGGCCGTGTACTCTCCTCTCCACCCGGCACAGCCAGAAGAGGACTGGCCACCCCTCAGAGCCTGGTTCCTCTCTAGGTTTCTTCCTAGGTTCCTGCCTTTCTAGGGAGTTTTTCCCTAGCCGCCGTTCTTCTACATCTGCATTGCTTGCTGTTTGGGGGTTTTAGGCTGGGTTTCTGTACAGCACTTTGTGTCATCTGCTGCTGTAAAAATGGCTTTATAAAGACATCTGATTTATGATACGATTTATCTTGTATTTTAGGAATGAAGAGGACGATGCAATTTGCATTTTAAATAAATTCGTTTGTGTATTTGGACAGTTGAGCGTAGCAGTGATGTAAATTCAACATCATGATTAGCTATTTGAATTGCATGTCTCAGGGATGTCTCCCCCCTCCACACACACACTTATTTGGAAGACGAGAGCTGACTGGAGTCTCAGTCACCGAACTTCCAGGTGGATCACACAGAGGACGTCGTGCCAAAAGGTTCAAATGAAATGTTTGACATGCCAAATCCTGGACGTGAGAGCGACCGTCCATCCTTGAATAACCACCATGTCCGTGCTGTGGAACCTCTACTTTTAAAGCCAACCAGGATAATTGGAGACAGTGACGTTCTCTCTCTCTCTCTCTCTCTCTCTCTCTCTCTCGAACACGCTCACAGAAACTAAGTGCCAAGACAAAATATGTCACTGTTGTAACAGTACCCATCAGCGTTGAAACGAAGCATTAGGTCGGGGAAGACTTTGGAACATTATATTATAGGTCACTTTAAATGGCAAGTGTGTTTACTGGGTTTTCAGCGACACCGTGCATGCATAGCGAGTTCAGCGGGACTCCGTTTGATCTCGTTACAGGTTCAGGACACTCACCCACAGAGCTGAGATGCTCTCCGTGTAAAGACGAGAGCAACTGGATAAACAGAGGTCCGGACCATGATAACTCAGTCCCGCTGGTTAGCGGGCCTTTCAAGTGAGAGAAGAAAATGCACAAGTTTAGCCACATCAAGTCTATTCAAAAATTGTTTTGTTTGAAGTAGGCTGCAGTACAATAGCCTATAATGATAAAAAGCAACACAAAGGACAACCATTTTCCAATACAGACTAGTCTATTTTCTGCTTAAATTACTTTGCCAAAAAAAGTTTTTTCCAGCAATGTAGGCTAGCCTACAGTAGACAGACACCATCAATGATAGCCACACATGAAATTCAATTTAAGCCATGTATAGTTCCTATATAAGCTAAGATAAATATATTTAAACATTTCACACACATTACTATGAATGTTTGTCTTTTTACAACGCTACGCTTTAGGTCTAGTGTCAATGCAGACTTTTTAATCACTTAGTTATGCAATTCAAGGAGGATTGTAGATGGAACTTTTGAAAGTATTAGAGGACTAATTTGAAGATCAACGATATGGGGCGGTTTCCCAGGAATAAATTGTCCTGCGATAAAAACAAAGCTCAATCGAGAATCTCCGTCCGGGGAAACTGCCCCTAAATTATAATAATAAGAATAATAATAATGATAATGATAATAATAAGAATATGATTCTTGAAATAGGCTTACTTTATTGAACCGTCCGGTGTTTTAACTTTTTGCTGTTTTAAGGAGACATAATACCTGGCAACAAATGTATCATCATTATTATTATTATTATTATTATTCTAACACATTTCACAACAGGCCTAATTCACAATGGACTAATTATCTATTTATTATTACATTTCACGTTTTAATAATTTAACCATAGCAACATACACAGGCCTAATAACAAAACTGTCCAATTATCTGTCTTACAATATATATATATATATATATATATATATATATATATATTAAATATATTAAATATATATTATATATATTAAATATATATTATATATATATATATTGAAGCTGAATGTGTTTAAAAGTGCACTATTCAGAGTTTGTGTTTATTTTCCGATTCCTTGCTAGACTTGCTGACTGATAGCCTACCCAGGAAAGGCGCAGAGCAATCACTACCGATTGTTTACGGCTTAGGGGGGATATTTTTAAGACTGAGGAACTCGCCGCTTCCTCTCTTCTCCCGAAGGCAGCATATTATCTGGAATACTGACACTATTCCATTACACTTCCTATTGCGTATTCAGAGCGTCTATATAGGCTTCACTTTTTATTAGTGCACTTTACATGTGTAGACTCATACAATTAAGAGGACTACATTTGCACTTTGTAAGCACAAGCATCCGTTACCCATTAATTAACATTCATATGTTTATTTAGATATTTTGTTATTCTTCCTTAACCGTTCGTTCATCTTTCGTTTGAATTTATCTCATGTGCTTATTAGCCTAATCTTCACCAATAAACATAAATTCGACGGCGGGCATTCTATCGGTGTAGACTGGCGGGTAAAAGTTCGCGTAAAGTCTCACTTTGCGGTGTGTTGATTCTAGTCTAGAGGATCGGGACCACGGCACCGCAGGCGCAATTCCACCCTGGTCCCCAATTATCTGTCTCGTGCGACTACAGTCCGTTTTATTCAGCTCAACAAGCGGTGCAATAAACAATTGTAACCTTAAATACACCACTGACTAAATGAAGCTATTCGGAAGTGTGAAAACGTCCCACGTTTGGACTGACACATGTCATTTAGTTTGAAAAGGTGTGTCGGTTGCAATGGCTCATCGAATCTGCGGCCATTACACTAATTACAGGTTACCTTGAGCTGTCTCAATTTACTATGAAAGTACATTTTAGGTTCCGTTAGGTGATTCTCATAAAAACAAACGATGCACATTTTGTTCTATACGCCTAATATCTGTAAATCACATTGTTGTAGACTGGTGGTGGTAAGTTTGTAATAACTTAATAATAACTTCATGATAATAATGACAATAATTATTATAATAATTATAGCCTAATAATTAAATAAAGAATTCGAGTTGGAAAATAATCAAACGCTGAAACCATAAACCAAAGATTTGTGTTTTATAATAGCCATATTGGTCGATGTTAAATTACATAAATATCGATAATAAAGATTCAGATTCTCTCTTTGAATGACTTATTGGTCAATTTTTATCAAACATTTGCATAAAAGATTATTAAAAGAAATATTGGATTGTTCAAAACGTTTACTCACCCTTCTCCAAGCGAGCATCCGCTAGTGTGCGCTGTTGCCTTTTGCAAAAAAAAAAAACTTGCCTTCAACGCCTTGTCGTTCGAGGCGGTTGATGTGGATCCCAGTATGGGACATTTTATGTACATTCTGATGTAGGCCCTACAATATCACACACGTCGTGAATGTTGTGTGGATCTTTTTTTGTGTGGAGTATTTTGCTAATGATATAGGATAGCCATCAAACAATAAATCACGTGTTCGCCAATGTGGTGAGGTTACCTATTACAGATAAAGATCCAGTCACTTTATCACGCCAAGTTAAATAAAGGTTACAATTTAAAATGTAAAAAAAAATCACCTGCATAATATTCTTGACATATCATATACTTGACCTACATCATATTGCCTAAAACGATGTTCTGAGAACACTATAGCCTAAGTGTCATGCATATTGCACTTTATTTTATAGATCGTTTTTTTTTTTTTTTAGATACAATTTTCTATCTCGGTCAATGCACTATTAATACGATATAACGTAATTTGACTGCTTTCTCCAATTCTATTCCATTCGCTGATACTGCTGCTGTACAGTTGAACCAGTCGCCGAGTTGCCTCGTTTGATTGACAGGAGTAATTCCTATTGACTATCGGACAAGTGCCCAATGAGGAGCAACGTGGGCGGAGTCACTGTAAAACAAGCTCTGCCAAATATTCTGAATCCCGGTCAGTTGCAGTTACTTGCAGTACAGGCTCTGCGCAGCAATTCAAGCATCCAAGCAGCGCTGTACGTTTTCGCCAAGCATTTCATTCGGATCTGCAGGATTCAAACCACAGTAGTTCATTTGCCACCGAAATGGACCCATAGTATGACAACTTTCATTTGAGTTGATTTGTTTTTTGTTTTTTTTTCATTGTCATATTTGATATTAATTTGTTCGTCATCCGATTTCATTGGTTTTTCTTAATTTGCTCACGACCACCAGCTCTAAAGGGAATACTGTATCTCTCTCTCTCTCTCTCTCTCTCTCTCTCTCTCTCCGTCTTTCCTGCTGCTATTCCAGAGAAGCTCGCGCACTTTGGATTGGTACCTTGACTGGTTTACCAAGAACCTGACAAACGGGAGATTTATTCTTTGCGTCTGCGCCCGTGAAAGTGGACAACGGCGGCGACAGGGTCGCCTTTCTGTTGTGAGGAATGTACCCTGTGCTCAGATCGGCTCGCTGAGGGAGAATATTGACGCGCTATCTTCTCCTCTCTCTGAATGAAAGACTGCCTTGCACCTTTGGTTTTGTATTCCCGAGGTGCTCGCATAAAGGGACTAGCTCGGCAGCAGGTCCATTCTTGGAAATGCTCTACATTTGATTGGTTTACGCATTCACTTTTTCGTCCCTTTTCCGTTTTCGGATCGTGATATAGAGTTTAATTGCCTCAGTCATTCTCTTGGGCGTTTCACGTCTCTTTTTTTTGGACATATCATTTCGGATCGGATTGTGACCCTCCCGAAAGACCGTAATAATGGGGGACTCGATGTGGAGATATTATTTTGGAGTTTTGTTTATTGCGTGCAAGGTGATCTTGACCAGGGCGATAATTATGGACGCCATATATTGGAACACAACAAATACCAAGTAAGTGAAGCACGCGTCACCCCACTCATTCAACAAGGGGAAATATCATATATATTTAATTCAATTTATTTTGGGTAAGGACATGATTTAGCGCAGTCCATGACCTTTGTAAATAAGGCTTGTCACGTTATCTTATGAACAAGGTGTCCATATAAATACCAGACACGATAGCTGTAATGTTTCCTAAAGGTTAAATTGATAGAATAGCTCATTGACGTACATTGTATGGAGTTTTTGTTGCTGTTGCGTTGAGGTGGTTTTGCGCCGACGGCCACGGATCGGGCGAAGGCGGTAACGTACTTGAGACGTCCATAGGCGATACAAAACCTCTGTTGATAGCGAGATGATGAATGCTAGTGCGGTATTTTGTAGTTTGCATTATTTCGTGTGTTTACTGTAGATGTTATAGTGGTCAGTCGTTTACAGAACATCTGCTTATAAACACGATGTGGTTACTGTTGAGACAAACTTAATTAAAAAACTCCACTTCTTTGGTCAATAATAGTCAGATATACCTCACCAAATTGTGGAAAATCGTAATATTTCAATATTTTGAATACAAATGGAGACCTATAATTAAACCCTTCCATTTATGTATGTTCATTTTAGCGTCTTCCGCACACATTTGAATAGATGACATTATACATGCACTTTGGTGTAGCCTATATGAAAATAAATGTACGACATATTTTGTAATTGTAAATTATTCACAGAAAGTTAGACCATAGGTCCTATTATAGTTGACAATAGCTTTAGTGCGCTGTAAACCTATTCGGGCTATAGTTGTTCTATGGACCACTGTTTTGGTTTGGTAGGCCTATTCAACTTTATAATATACAGCATGGGCCCAGTCTTAAGAAGTAGACCGACTTGATTTTACCATCTACTTACAGTAAAAAGGGTATAATATGTGAAGAATTGTGATAGTGTAATCACTACTGAATTAAAAACTTTATTAGGTCAGTATATTCCCTTTTAATCTGCGGTCTCATTTGCAACCATCACTAACTCAAGTCAGCCCCATGAAAATGAAGAGTTGAATTATGCATTAAACATCTCAACCTCAAGACGAGGAATTTTCAGGGGGTCAAACCCTAATGGCGAGGCTCTCCTCTTCGTGCCCATTTCCACACGGTGTAACTCGGATTTTGCTTAATAATTCAACTTTTGGCTTCAATTCAACAAGGAGCTTGCATGCCCCAGCTACCCTCTCCTAAACAGGCCTGTATAAATACACATGGAACTAGTGGTATCGGTAAGGTTATGCCAGATTGACTAACAGGTGTCCATTGTTGGGTTTACTTCATGATTGACAGTCACCGTTTTATGGATGCGCGCTTCTCTCTCGTCAGATTATCTTTAGGAATCCCACTCTGTTGACCTTATTGCTGTGGCGTTTATCGTCGGAAATTCATGAGAGGATTTCAGCTTTTGCTGTTGAGCTTGGATCATACCGAACAGTTGCTATGCCGCATGCGTATAGCTGTCTGGCTGTAGTCTTTTTGTGGCGGTGGAATGGTGGTAGCAACAACCCGTTTGTATTTAGCAGGAAGATCGATGATTGGCACAAGTCGTTGTCAATGAAACGCCTGTAAATATCTACTAAATACGTATTTTTGTTGTTGTTGTTTGTTTCTATTTATTCTAGACCCACAGTTAACGGCACAGGATTTGAAATCATTTCCCTCAGCTTGAGCGTGTGAGATGAAGATATGGAGATAAAGGGAAGGACAGTCATTAGGTGACGGGTTGGCTGAAGGTGGGGGAGGCGAGGAGTTGAGCGGGTCTGTAGCGCCGCGGCGAGACGCTTGATGCGGATACAACACGTCGCAATGACGCCTGCTTCACATGTTGGTCACACACTCCCCAAGTGCAGTGTGACTCTTTTAATTTAAGCAAACTTTTAACCTCCGTCGTGACACATTGTTGTCTATTGAGTGTAAAAAAAACAACAACATCAATATAAAAAAACATTCTTCATTTCTGACATCGTCAAATAATCAGTAAAATAATGAATTGGTTGCCTATACCTAGCCTATATGCCTTTGTTAACCCTCGAAGCAGGTATAGGCGTTTACTAGGGCCTACAAAGACAGCGGGCATTCCACGGAATTAGCTTGTGTGCACATTTCTTTACGTTCTGTCTGGGTGACGAGTTCAAAGCCGATGATCAGGTGAGGTGATGTTATTCTCTAGTCATCTGGACACTAGTGTGTAAGACAGGAACATTTTGGACCTCGGCAATTCATCTTTTCCATATTCTGCTGACAGAATTACAGAGTGACATCAACTTGGACATCATTTGAATATGCCTACAGTACTAAGTCATATCGGGCCTTGTTAAAATACAGCCTCGATTCATGTTGAATGTCTAATCTCATTTTCTCCATGGGAGTGTCATAAGACAACAGTTCCAGAAAACATTTGACCTGATTGTAATTTCAAACTTTCAAAGACGTAAGATTTTAGGCTTACGTGCTTACTAAAGCGTAAACACCTTTGATTCTCACGTACAACAATATGTTTGAGCAGAGTCTTTCTCACTGGGAGTTTGAGTAGTGTTCTTCTTTAACATTCAGGGAGGGTGGACGTTAGAATGGGCATGCTTTGCTTTGCCTCGCCTTTAAGGTTTGTGTGTAGGCAGAGAGAGTGGAAAAGGCCGGAGCAATGCACTCTCTCTGTGGTCTGTGTGTGTGTCTGTACTGTGTGTGTCTGTACTGTGTGTGTCTGTGGTCTGCGCGGGTGTTTGTGTGTACTGTGTATGTATCTGTAGTGTGTGTGTGTACTGTGTGTCTGTGTCTGTTGTGTGTGTGTACTGTGTGTGTGTGTGTATATATGCTGTGTGTGTGTGTACTGTGTGTGTCCCATCCATGTAAAGGAGAAAACTCACACCATGTGCCCTCAGTGTTGTTTACGCATAACTACTTTACAACTTTACAACTTTACAGTTTTGCTTCTTTACTACTTTACAGCTTTACAACTTTACAACTGTACAGTTTTGCTTCTTTACTACTTTACAACTGTACTACTTTTCTACTTTACAAATGTACTACTTTACTTCCTTACTACTTTACAAATGTACTGCTTTACTGCCATACTACTTTACTGCTTTACTACCATTCTTCTTTACTACCATACTACTTTACTACTTTACTACCATACTACTTTACTGCTTTACAGTTTTACTACTTTAGTGCTTTACAGTTTTACTACTTTACTACTTTACAGTTTTACTACTTTAATACTTTACTAATTTACAAATGTACTGCTTTACTACTTTACTACCATACTACTTTTCTGCTTTACTACTTTACTACCATACTACTTTACTACCATACTGCTTTACTACTTTACTACCATACTACTTTACTACTTTACTGCTTTACTACCTTTCTACTTTACTACCATACTACTTTACTACTTTACTACCATACTGCTTTACTACCATTCTACTTTACTACCATACTACTTTACTCTTTTACTACCATACTGCTTTACTACTTTACTGCTTTACTACCATTCTATTTTACTACCATTCTACTTTACTACCATACTACTTTACTACCATTCTACTTTACTACCATACTACTTTACTACCATACTACTTTACTGCTTTACTACCATACTACTTTACTACTTTACTGCTATACTACTACTTTGCTACCGATGCCCGAGCCTCCTCAGAAAGACCAGACCCCCTACTCCCCCATGCCCCCTTCCTCTAGTAATCCATTTTGTAGTTGGGCGCGAGAAACAAAAGGGAGGTCTGCTTTACACGGTTTATGTGAAGGAACAGTCCCTCTTCTCCAGTGCAGTTCATTAAGAGATTACATAGAACCCAGGGCCTTTGTGGGAGACAGGCAGCGATGGGGGCACATCTATGCCTCCTTTCGTGAATAGGGGGAGGGAGTGGGTGGGGGGTGAAGATGTAGATCCATTATGAATGAGTGACGAGGACAGGCTAAATGTTTTAATGTTGCCCTCGTCCCTCCATCCATCTTACCCACATCACCAAACTACCCAGGGAGTCCCCACTGATATTCTCTCTCTCTCTCTCTCTCTCTCTCTCTCTCTCTCTCTCTCTCTCTCTCTCTCTCTCTCTCTCTCTCTCTCTCTCTCTCTCTCTCTCTCTGTCTCTCCCTTATTTTACTTTAGCTCTCTGTCTAGCGTGGAAGGGAGGGTGGGGTTGAAGGCTGGGATTGAAAAGAGAAAATAGAAAGAGAAAGAAAGGGAGGTCAAGAAAGAGAGGGAATCATCCCGTGTTAACACAGCGTACTGAGAGGTAGGGTTCAACAGACAGGTCTCCCATGACAACGCCCGGAAGAAAAGTTGACGATTAAGCAGAAAGGGTGGGCCTCTAGGAGTCGTGGGGTTATTATGGCTGGGCTGAGGAGGGTGGGCCTCTAGGAGTCGTGGGGTTATTATGGCTGGGCTGAGGAGGGTGGGCCTCTAGGAGTCGTGGGGTTATTATGGCTGGGCTGAGGAGGGTGGGCCTCTAGGAGTCGTGGGGTTATTATGGCTGGGCTGAGGAGGGTAGGCCTCTAGGAGTCGTGGGGTTATTATGGCTGAGCTGAGGAGGGTGGGCCTCTAGGAGTCGTGAGGTAATTATGGCTGGGCTGAGGAGGGTGGGCCTCTAGGAGTCGTCGGGTTATTATGGCTGGGCTGAGGAGGGTGGGCCTCTAGGAGTCGTGGGGTAATACATAGGCCTTGATTAGAGGAAGAAAGTTGGGCCGAAGGTATATAGAGAGAGAGTGAGGAGGAGAAAGGGAGTGATAGGAATAGAGAGGGAGAGAGAGAGAGAGAGAGAGAGAGAGAGAGAGAGAGAGAGAGAGAGAGAGAGAGAGAGAGAGAGAGAGAGAGAGAGAGAGAGAGAGAGAGAGAGAGAGAGAGAGAGAGAGAGAGAGAGAGAGAGAGAGAGAGAGAGAGAGATAGTGAGGAGGTTACAGCACGGCAGAGTGGCTAGATTAACTCCTGCTAGCCCTTGTCTCGTCTCATTGTCTCCTAGACTAATGCATCTCCATATTGGGCTGATGATTGAAAATCAAACACTGCAGCATATCCTCCTCCCTCTGTGTTGTGTTCCATCGCTCTATAGTCTGCTCCTTGGTTATCCTCCCTCTTTTCAGTGATTTCTTAGAACACTGGTGTAGAGGAGCAGTAGGCTATTGATAACACTGGCGTAGTGGAGCAGTAGGCTATTGATAACACTGGCGTAGTGGAGCAGTAGGCTATTGATAACACTGGTGTAGAGGAGCAGTAGGCTATTGATAACACTGGTGTAGAGGAGCAGTAGGCTATTGATAACACTGGCGTAGAGGAGCAGTAGGCTATTGATAACACTGGCGTAGTGGAGCAGTAGGCTATTGATAACACTGGTGTAGAGGATTAGTAGGCTATTGATAACACTGGCGTAGAGGAGCAGTAGGCTATTGATAACACTGGTGTAGAGGATTAGTAGGCTATTGATAACACTGGCGTAGAGGAGCAGTAGGCTATTGATAACACTGGCGTAGAGGAGCAGTAGGCTATTGATAACACTGGCGTAGAGGAGCAGTAGGCTATTGATAACACTGGTGTAGAGGAGCAGTAGGCTATTGATAACACTGGTGTAGAGGATTAGTAGGCTATTGATAACACTGGCGTAGTGGAGCAGTAGGCTATTGATAACACTGGCGTAGTGGAGCAGTAGGCTATTGATAACACTGGTGTAGAGGAGCAGTAGGCTATTGATAACACTGGTGTAGTGGAGCAGTAGGCTATTGATAACACTGGTGTAGAGGAGCAGTAGGCTATTGATAACACTGGCGAAAGTGGAGCAGTAGGCTATTGATAACACTGGTGTAGAGGAGCAGTAGGCTATTGATAACACTGGTGTAGTGGAGCAGTAGGCTATTGATAACACTGGTGTAGTGGAGCAGTAGGCTATTGATAACACTGGCGTAGTGGAGCAGTAGGCTATTGATAACACTGGTGTAGTGGAGCAGTAGGCTATTGATAACACTGGTGTAGAGGAGCAGTAGGCTATTGATAACACTGGCGTAGAGGAGCAGTAGGCTATTGATAACACTGGCGTAGAGGAGCAGTAGGCTATTGATAACACTGGCGTAGAGGAGCAGTAGGCTATTGATAACACTGGCGTAGAGGAGCAGTAGGCTATTGATAACACTGGCGTAGTGGAGCAGTAGGCTATTGATAACACTGGCGTAGTGGAGCAGTAGGCTATTGATAACACTGGTGTAGTGGAGCAGTAGGCTATTGATAACACTGGCGTAGAGGAGCAGTAGGCTATTGATAACACTGGCGTAGAGGAGCAGTAGGCTATTGATAACACTGGTGTAGAGGATTAGTAGGCTATTGATAACACTGCCGTAGTGGAGCAGTAGGCTATTGTGACAGGATTATGTTGTCATTGTCGGCGGGCCAGTGTTTAGGAAAAAACATAGAGAGAGAGGGAGAGATGGAATGCGGGGTTCAGGGAAACAGAGATGGAACAGAGACAGGAGGATCCAGTGTCAGAGAAAGAGAGAGAGAGAGAGAGGGCGACCGAGACGGAGAGGGGGGGAATAAGGGGTGAGAAAGACAGAGTTGAAAGAGAGAAATCTGACAGGTTTTTACTGCGGCCCCTAAAAGAGACACCAACGTTAAAAGGTAAAGAAGAGGGGATAAGACAGATGAGGAAAACAGATGTTAGAGAGAGAGAGAGAGAGCGAGAGAGAGCTGTAGTAAGAGCAGGAACCTGTGGCCCTTCTCACCTGGGCCCCTAATGGAGTGACTACAGTAGAGACACCTGACTGACTGGTGTATAGTAGAGACACCTGACTGACTGGTCTACAGTAGAGACACCTGACTGACTGGTCTACAGTAGAGACACCTGACTGACTGGACTACAGTAGAGACACCTGACTGACTGGTCTACAGTAGAGACACCTGACTGACTGGTCTACAGTAGAGACACCTGACTGACTGGTCTACAGTAGAGACACCTGACTGACTGGTCTACAGTAGAGACACCTGACTGACTGGTCTACAGTAGAGACACCTGACTGACTGGACTACAGTAGAGACACCTGACTGACTGGTCTACAGTAGAGACACCTGACTGACTGGTCTACAGTAGAGACACCTGACTGACTGGTCTACAGTAGAGACACCTGACTGACTGGTCTACAGTAGAGACACCTGACTGGATGAGGCAACACTGTTACTTTAGGTTTTTCCAACACTGTGACTTCTCTCCAGGCTGCGTGGAGCCTCAGCACCAGTGGATTTGGAGATGAAGAACAAACGTAGTGGGTCAGAAGGGTATAGGAGGTGTTTTTTTCTACTTTTTGCTGTTGTTCCTATTCTCTGCACCACGTGACAGCTAGGCCCCAGACGTACAGCACAGTCACACACACAACCAGATTACATCACACTACTACAGAGTACAACAAACCAACCAGAGTACTCCGTTCTGCCACCTCTGGTCTCTTGGCCCCTCCCACCCTGAACTAAGACTTGACTTTCCCCCTGCTAGTGCTGACTTTGCTGATAGCTACTTTAATTAAGGAGAGATGTGCTGTGTGTTACAGACACATTGTCATTACCAGCAATATTATAATAATGGCATAATGAGCAGAAGACAGGGTAAGACAGGTAGTGTTATATAACAACATGAAGTGTTTCTTTGCTGTGTTTTACAGACACAGACACCCCCAGGGAGAGAGAGAGGGGTGGATGGATACAAAACAAACAAATGTGTAACCTGAACGTTTCTGTTTTTCCTTCCCACCCCGCTTTTAAAATGTACTGTATCTGCCTCAGAATGAGACAGTTAAATTGTCAGGGGAACGAAACTACACAACTAGAAGGGCAGGGGAACGAAACTACACAACTAGAAGGGCAGGGGAACGAAACTACACAACTAGAAGGGCAGGGGAACGAAACTACACAACTAGAAGGGCAGGGGAACGAAACTACACAACTAGAAGGGCAGGGGAACGAAACTACACAACTAGAAGGGCAGGGGAACGAAACTACACAACTAGAAGGGCAGGGGAACGAAACTACACAACTAGAAGGGCAGGGGAACGAAACTACACAACTAGAAGGGCAGGGAACGAAACTACACAACTAGAAGGGCAGGGAACTAAACTACACAACTAGAAGGGCAGGGAACGAAACTACACAACTAGAAGGGCAGGGGAACTAAACTACACAACTAGAAGGGCAGGGGAACGAAACTACACAACTAGAAGGGCAGGGGAACGAAACTACACAACTAGAAGGGCAGGGGAACTAAACTACACAACTAGAAGGGCAGGGGAACGAAACTACACAACTAGAAGAGCAGGGAAACGAAACTACACAACTAGAAGGGCAGGGGAACGAAACTACACAACTAGAAGGGCAGGGGAACTAAACTACACAACTAGAAGGGCAGGGGAACTAAACTACACAACTAGAAGGGCAGGGGAACGAAACTACACAACTAGAAGGGCAGGGGAACGAAACTACACAACTAGAAGAGCAGGGAAACGAAACTACACAACTAGGAGGGCAGGGGAACGAAACTACACAACTAGAAGGGCAGGGGAACGAAACTACACAACTAGAAGGGCAGGGGAACGAAACTACACAACTAGAAGAGCAGGGAAACGAAACTACACAACTAGGAGGGCAGGGGAACGAAACTACTCAACTAGAAGGGCAGGGGAATTAAACTACACAACTAGGAAGGCAGGGGAACGAAACTACACAACTAGAAGGGCAGGGGAACGAAACTACACAACTAGAAGAGCAGGGAAACGAAACTACACAACTAGAAGGGCAGGGGAACGAAACTACACAACTACAATTAGGCCTCTAATTAAACACCTCATCTTCCATATGGTCCAGCCCTCTCTAAGTCCTGCTTTCAGCTCTCCCAGTGCTGGGCTGCAGTGTGTTTGTGTGTGTGTGTGTGTGTGCGTGCAAGTGTTTGTGAAGATTTGCCTAATCGTTTAAACATTGTGCTTTATTTAAGCAAGATCTCCTAATTTATACCTGGGGCCGTGTCCCTGACAGTATAAAGGAGTTTCCTCTGTATTCTCATCCTGTATCTGTTTAATTATGCATTCCTTCCATCACAGCCAGGTTGGTGTTAAACACTTCTTTGACTTTGTCCTGAAACATTGGGGCCACTTCTACCGAAACAACCGCTATACGCTGTCATTACCATTCATCATCACCTGGATTGATGAAGCTAATTAGTCATTAACTCATCAATAATTAAATTGACTTTGCCTTTTATGAGAGGAGAATATTTCTTCATGTTGCACAAATACTGAATACCTAATGAATTAGAATGAGATGTCGTCTATTGAACATATCTAACTGGTTCTACCTCTTTCCTCCCCCTTTCTCTCTCTCTCCCCCCTCTCCTCCCCCTTCTCTCTCTTCCCCCTCTTCTCTTCTCTCTCTCCCCACTCTCCTCTCCTCTTCTCTCTCTTCCCACTCTCCTCTCCTCTTCTCTCTCTTCCCACTCTCCTCTCCTCTTCTCTCTCTCTCCCCACTCTCCTCTCCTCTTCTCTCTCTTCCCACTCTCCTCTCCTCTTCTCTCTCTTCCCCCTCTCCTCTCCTCTCTCTCCCCACTCTCCTCTCCTCTTCTCTCTCTCCCCACTCTCCTCTCTCTCCCCACTCTCCTCTCCTCTCTCTCCCCACTCTCCTCTCCTCTTCTCTCTCTCCCCACTCTCCTCTCTCTCCCCACTCTCCTCTCCTCTTCTCTCTCTCCCCACTCTCCTCTCTCTCCCACTCTCCTCTCCTCTTCTCTCTCTCTCTCTCCCCTCTCCTCTCCTCTCCTCTCTCTCCCCACTCTCCTCTTCTCTCTCTCCCCACTCTCCTCTCCTCTTCTCTCTCTCCCCTCTCCTCTCCTCTTCTCTCTCTCTCCCCACTCTCCTCTCTCTCCCCACTCTCCTCTCCTCTCTTCTCTCTCTCTCTCCCCCTCTCCTCTCTCCTCTTCTCTCTCTCCCCCTCTCCTCTCCTCTTCTCTCTCCCCCTCTCTCTCTCTCTCTCTCTCCCCTTCTCTCTCTCCCCCCTCTCCTCTTCTCTCTCTCCCCCTTCTCTCTCTCCCCCTCTCTCTCTCTCTCTCTCTCCCCTTCTCTCTCTTCCCCCTCTCTCTCTCTCTCTCTCTCTCCCTCTCTCTCTCTCTCTCTCTCTCTCTCTCTCCCCTCTCCTCTTCTCTCTCTCTCTCCCCCTTCTCTCTCTCTCTCTCTCTCTCTCTTCTCTCTCTCTCCCCTTCTCTCTCTTCCCTCTCCTCTTCTCTCTCTCTCCCCTTCTCTCTCTCCCCCTCTCCTCTTCTCTCTCTCCCCTTCTCTCTCTTCCCCTCTCCTCTTCTCTCTCTCCCCCTCTCCTTTCCTCTTCTCTCTCTCCCCCCTCTCCTCTCCTCTTCTCTCTCTCCCCCCTCTCCTCTCTTCCCCGTTCTCTCTCTCCAGATTCGTGCCAGGACAGGGCTTGGTGTTGTACCCTCAGATAGGGGATAAGTTGGACATAGTGTGCCCACGTGTGGACGGAGTGGCTGATGGGGTGGAGTATTACAAGATCCACATGGTTCCCAGGGAGCAGCTGGAGAGCTGCACCATAACCAAGGCTGACACGCCGCTGCTCAACTGTGTGAAGCCCGACCAGGACGTCAAGTTCACCCTCAAGTTTCAGGAGTTCAGCCCCAACCTGTGGGGCCTGGAGTTCTTCCGAGGACAAGACTACTACATCATCTGTGAGTAGTAAGACACATGTAGCATAGCTACTGCACTTGATTATTTAGGCCAATCATGTGCACTCACTTCTGTTTGATAGCCAATCACACTCAGGTATTGCTGTTGCTGGCAGTTGGTTTTTCCATTTCTTGTGTGATCATGGCTAGGGTGTCTTTATATTAGGGTGTCTTTATATTAAGGTGTTTTTATGTTAGGGTGTCTTTATGTTAGGGTGTCTTTATATTAGGGTGTCTTTATACTAGGGTGTCTTTATGTTAGGGTGGCTTTATATTAGGGTGTCTTTATATTAGGGTGTCTTTATATTAGGGTTTCTTTATATTAGGGTGTCTTTATGTTAGGGGGTCTTAATACTAGGGTTTCTTTATAGTAGGGTGTCTTTATATTAGGGTGTCTTTATATTAGGGGGTCTTTATATTAGGGTGTCTTTATAGTAGGGTATCTTTAGTTTAGTTTAGTTTATTAGTTTATAATAACGTGGACAGTCCCTTTTGATAAAAAGAGCAGCTTTAGCCTCTACGGCTAATTTCCAGCTGTAGTCCCCGGCCAGTTGTCAATAGGCATACATGAAATAAAATACATTACAATTATATTTACAGCAGGACTAAACAAGAGGGAGTAGACATACTAAACGTGTGGCACACAACTGAGGCAAGCAAGAAACAAACAAGCACAGGGTATTAGGGTGTCTTTATACTAGGGTGTCTTTATACTAGGGTGTCTTTATACTAGGGTGTCTTTATATTAGGATGTCTTTATACCTGGGTAACATTAGGGTGTCTTTATACTAGGGTGTCTAAATATTAGGGTGTTTTTATACTAGGGTGTCTTTATACTAGGGTGTCTTTATATTAGGGTGTCTTAATATTAGGATGTCTTTATACCTGGGTAACTTTAGGGTGTCTTTATATTAGGGTGTTTTTATACTAGGGTGTCTTTAATATTAGGGTGTCTTTATATTAGGGTGTCTTTATACTAGGGTGTCTTTATATTAGGGTGTCTTTATATTAGGGTGTCTTTATACCTGGGTAACTTTAGGGTGTCTTTATATTAGGGTGTCTTTATATTAGGGTGTCTAAATACTAGGGTGTCTAAATACTAGGGTGTCTTTATACTAGGGTGTCTTTATATTAGGGTGTCTTTATATTAGGGTGTCTAAATATTAGGGTGTTTTTATACTAGGGTGTCTTTATACTAGGGTGTCTTTATACTAGGGTGTCTTTATACTAGGGTGTCTTTATATTAGGGTGTCTTTATATTAGGGTGTCTTTATATTAGGGTGTCTTTATACTAGGGTGTCTTTATACTTGGGTAACTTTAGGGTGTCTTTATATTAGGGTGTCTAAATATTAGGGTGTCTTTATACTAGGGTGTCTTTATATTAGGGTGTCTTTAAACTAGGGTGTCTTTATACTTGGGTAACTTTAGGGTGTCTTTATACTTGGGTAACTTTAGGGTGTCTTTATACTAGGGTGTCTTTATACTAGGGTGTCTTTATATTAGGGTGTCTTTATATTAGGGTGTCTTTATATTAGGGTGTCTTTATACTTGGGTAACTTTAGGGTGTCTTTATATTAGGGTGTCTTTATACTAGGGTGTCTTTATACTTGGGTAACTTTAGGGTGTCTTTATATTAGGGTGTCTTTATACTTGGGTAACTTTAGGGTGTCTTTATACTTTATGTGATGCTGGATGGCCCCCTGGTTTAAGAAGATGGCTGTTGGAATAAACCATCTGTGTGGTAGTGACGGGGGGTGGCGTGGAGTGGACAGTACCATCTGGGAGGCTTTGCCACTGCCATCTGTGAGCTGTCAGACTTGGGGAGGGCCATCTTTCTGACTGACTGGAGAGGAGGAGAGGAAGAGAGGAGGAAAAAGGGGGAGAGGAGTAAAGGAGGAGAAAGGGGGAGGAGAAGAGAAGGAGAAAGGGGGAGGCGGAAGAGAGAAGAAGAAAGGGGGAGGAGGAAAGGAGGAGAAAGGGGGAGAGGAGGAAAGGAGGAGGAGAGAAGGAGAAAAGGGGGGAGGAGGAGGAGGAGGAGAAAGGGGGAGGAAAGGAGGAGAGAAGGAGAAAGGGGGGGAGGAGGAGAGGAGAAAGGGGGAGGAGGAGAGGAGGATAGGAAGGGGTTGAGAAAGGGGGAGGGGATGGGAGGAGGAGAGGATGGGAGGGAATGAAAGGAGAGCTAGCTTAGGAAAATACAGTGAGCTAAGCCCCATGAATTTACTTCCAGAATAGGTACTGCAAGCTAGCCATGCCTGTAGTGGGGGCTGGTAAATGTAATTTTAGTAGTGAACTAGCCTTTACATACCTACAGATACAAATTAGTTGATTTCTGTAACAGCAGGCTGAACGTCTCACTACTGATACTGTTTCATGAAAATGAAGCGTAATGGACCTGATGAGCTGTGTCTCACACACACACACACACACACACACTGCTCATGTGACCGGCAGTGCGGCCTCCTGCTACTCCAGTCTGTAAGCCGTCTCTCTGAGGAGGGTGCTTTACATAATATGAGTTGAGAAGAGAGAGAACCAACGTCTGCAGCACAGACACACACACACACAGACACACACACAGACACACACAGCTGTCCTATCGTACATCTCTCTCTCTCTCTCTCTCTCTCTCTCTCTCTCTCTCTCTCTCTCTCTCTCTCTCTCTCTCTCTCTCTCTCGCTATCATTTCGCTCCCGAGTGGCGCGGTGGTCTAAGACACTGCATCTCAGTGCAAGAGGCATCACTGCAGTACCTGGTTTGAGTCCAGGCTGTATCACATCCGGCCGTGATTGGGAGTCCCATAGAGCAGCGCACAATTGGCCCAGCGTCGTCTGGGTTTGGCAGGCGTAGGCCGTCATTGTAAATAAGAATTTGTTCTTAACTGACTTGCCTAGTTATATATATATATATATATTTTTTTTTATTCTCTCTCTCTCTCTCTCTCTACTTTTCTCTCACTCTCTATAATTTCTCTCTCTGTCTACCCCTCTCTGTATTACACACTCTCTCAGAGTTTATCGACACACTGATTTCTCCCCTCTAACACTAGCACACTCAGTCAGTCCTGCAAGCCCATTAGATTAGATGAGAGAGAGATTCCAATTTTCTTTTAAGAAAAAAAGTCAGAAAATCCAATTTTTGCAGCACTTGCAGATTCACGTGATGGTGCCTTCTCTCCCTCTCCTGTTCTTTTCTTTTTTTACCCAAATGCTAAAGCATAGCCGGGAGAGAGAAAGGGCCCTATATCCAGCCGAGCGTGGGTTCACGTTTCTTTTAATTACCCCTTGTTCAGTGGCATGGTAGCTAGCTAGAGGCCTGCAGCTGGAATAGCAAGAAGACAAGGGAAAACTGCAGTGCAGTATGTATATACAGTACATAGGTAGAAAATCCACGAGAGAGAGAGTGAGAGAGAGAGAGAGAGAGAGAGAGAGAGAGAGAGAGAGAGAGAGAGAGAGAGAGAGAGAATTACTTGACACATTGGAAAGAATTAACCAAAAAACGAAGCAAACTAGAATGCTATTTGGCCCTAAACAGAGAGTACACAGTGACAGAATACTTGACCACTGTGACTGACCCAAAATTAAGGAAAGTTTTGACTATGTACAGACTCAGTGAGCATAGCCTTGCTATTGAGAAAGGCCGCCATAGGCAGACCTGGCTCTCAAGAGAAGACAGGCTATGTGCACACTGCCCACAAAATGAGGTGGAAACTGAGCTGCACTTCCTAACCTCCTGTCAAATGTATGACCATATTAGAGACACATATTTCCCTCATATTACACAGATCCACAAATAATTCCCTAGCTGGGTTGAGCTCAGACACAGAATATATGGGAATGTCCCTCGAGACAGTATTCAAACAGCTGTGACATTAGCTCTTTGATTTGACTCAACAAATAATGCATTGTATTTAAACACATCAAAACACACCTCTCGTTAACTAAATGTGAGTCACTCTCTTTGTTAGTTGTTGGTTGTGAGTGTAGTTGTGCATTCTTGTGTACTCTGTTTATATGCTTGACTGTGTGTGTGTTGTGTTTTGCTTGTCTGTGTGTGCACTGTTTCCTCTGTGTGTGTGCACTGTTTTCTGTGTGTGTGTTTGTGTGTGGGTGGGTGTGTGTGGGTGTGTTTGTGTGTGTGTGGGTGTGTGTGGGTGGGTGTGTGGGTGGGTGGGGGTGTGTGTGGGTGGGTGGGTTGGGGTGTGCCTTTATAGCAGGCTTTCAAAGAGCTTGGCCACAATGCTGCTCCGGTTGGAGGCAGATGAGTTTGATGTGATTGTGGTAGGCAGCATGGCCCGCAGCCGGGAACTTAGTGAGGGAGATGATTACATGAGCTGAAGAGGGACAGAGGGGATTAGAGAGGGAGAGAGGGAGAGGGAGAGAGAGAGAGAGAGAGAGAGAGAGAGAGAGAGAGAGAGAGAGAGAGAGAGAGAGAGAGAGAGAGAGAGAGAGAGAGAGAGAGACAGGGAGAGGGAGAGGGAGAGGGAGAGAGGGAGAGAGGGAGAGAAATTCTTTCTGAATTTGTTGTGCGAACGGACAACATGGCTGCATGGGGAAATTCCATTAAGATTTGATTCACTTGTTCGTCAGTTAAAATAGAAACAACTCCTCTGTCTCTGTTGTATCGTCAGTAGCTGGTATGGATTGAGGGGAATTCCTACTTTCAACACCCGCTCCAGCGTCTCTCCATGTACTGAGGGGATTCCTATTTTCACTACCAGCTCCAGCCTCTCAACCATAGGACAGTAGTTTATGTGTACACAGACCGGGATACTACCTGTAAAATAAAGGTCAAAGAGTGCTGAAGGGGTCTTGGTTCCCGCTTGGTAGTGAATATTCATTACAGTATAAATGAAATGGGATGGGGGAGTCAGAGGGGTGAGGGAGGGGGGTTGTTATTTATCAGCGGGGTGGGCGAGGGGGGTTTGGTATGTATTTGGGGTGACCCTGTCTTGCTCCAGCCTGTTCTGGTGGCCACGGTGGGCCAGAATGAGTTGCAGGAGATTAAGGAACTAACCAGCCCACGACCCCAGCACCATGACGATGGCCTAACGCTCCACAGCAATGAGAAAAAAATAAAATAATTACAGTGTAAATTATCTCAAAGCTGCATCCATTTCTCTCTCGCTTCTTCTCTCTCTCTCTCTCTCTCTCTCTCTCTCTCTCTCTCTCTCTCTCTCTGCATGCTGGGAGTGTTTGGTGCATGCTGGGAATTGTGTGAGTGCGTGCGAGTGTTGTGAAGAGTTAGATATCCTGGGTTTTCTTTCAGTTTTCCTTTTCTTCTATGCATGATTAAGGTTATTATTTTTATTTACTTGTTGTGGTAGAATTAAGTATATTGTTTGTTTCGTGTCGAAATTACCCTGACTTTGGCGGGGATGGCGACCCGAATGGGGACGCCGTCCCTGTCACTTCGGCACGGTTTTAGATGTGTTACTGAAGCTACTGTCACTGTGGAGGAGTTTCTGGTCGCCGTAGGAGAGAAGGTAGGATATGAGAATGTTGCTTATGCGTCACGGATGAATAAAGCGGTGGTGGTTTTCCTTAAAGAAGAGCGTCTTGTTGACCGTATGGTTGAGCATGGCGTACTTCTTAAAGGAATGTTTATTCAAGTCACATAACTTTATTCAAGTTACGAGTAAAGTCAAAATTATTAGTCAGTTGTACAACCGAATGCCTTCAACTGAAATGTGTCTTCCGCATGTAACCCAACCCTTCTGAATCAGAGAGGTGCGGGGGGCTGCCTTGTTCGACATCCACGTCTTCGGCGCCCGGGGAACAGTGGGTTAACTGCCTTGTTCAGGGGCAGAACGATAGATTTTTACCTTGTTAGCTCGGGGATTCAAACTTGCAACCCTCCGGTTACAAGTCCAACGCTCTAACCACTAGGCTACCTGCCGCCGTAGTGGAGTAATGGGGCACAGGAGGGGGTTCATGTGGAGCTAGGCTCCCAGGTAGTGGAGGAGATGCCTGGTATGAGTGATGGGGTACAGGAAGGGGTTCATGTGGAGCTAGGCTCCCAGGTAGTGAAGGAGATGCCCACTACGAGTAATGGGGTACAGGAGGGGGTTCATGTGGAGCTAGGCTCCCAGGTAGTGGAGGAGATGCCTGGTATGAGTGATGGGGTACAGGAGGGGGTTCATGTGGAGCTAGGCTGCCAGGTAGTGGAGGAGATGCCCGGTACGAGTGATGGGGTGCAAGTGGGGAGTGTTGAGGGGGATGTGGTAGAGGGGAGTCAGGGGTCTGTGGCCTCAGCTGAGGAGGATCAGGAGAAGGATATGGATATCTCTGTTGATACGAAAGCAGCTGGTGAGGACTCAATTTACAATCTAGAGGAGATAAATGGGTTCCTGGATCAGACTTTTGGGAAATTTGTCAAATTGGCAGATTCTTTTGACGTTGATAAGTTTGTGAGGTCAGCTGTGATGTTACAGAAGACGGTGGGGTTAGAGCAGTTGAGTGAGAAGAAGCGTTTTCGCTTGAGGAAATGTGTTACTGCTGTCACAGCAGCAAAAGGCACTGGGAAACGTGGATTGGTCAAGAGAAAATTAAAATAACGATGATGATGATGATCATGCCTCATAGGGTGTTTTCTTTCTCTTTGGTTTCTCTGTGGTTTCTTCTGCTTTTCCTTTCTCTTTTCTATATGGAGCTACTAAGGGGAGGTTCTCTCAATATTAATGGGGGAAGGGACAAGAATAAGAGGGCTTGGGTATTAGAAGTAATAAAACAGAAAAGGCTTAATGTAGTTTTTCTGCAGGAGACACATAGTGATGAGGCTAATGAGGTTGACTGGGGTATGTGGTGGGAGGGGCAGCATATACTCAGTCATGGTACTAATTGGTGTGGCAATCTTCTTTTCCTCAGGCTTAGGTGGGACTGTGGTATCTACAGCAGAGATTGTCAAGGGTCGGGTTAATGTATATGCTCCTAATGAGGGTACAGCTATATTTGATAAAATAAAGGAAACCTTAAGACAGTGTGATCAAGAGGGGTGTCTGGTTTTAGGGGGGGACTGGAACTGTACAGTGGATTTTACTGTTGATCGCACTGCTGAAGAACCTCACCTGCGGTCAGCAACTTGTCTGTCTGGTTTATTAACTGAGTTTGAGCTTTCTGATGTGTGGAGAGGAAGGAATGCTAAAGTTAGGCAGTACACCTGGCTCAAAGTTAATGAAGGTCATGTCAGTACAGCAAGGCTAGACAGGTTATATGTATCTGAGCAATACTGTAGTAGGGTTGGAAGGTGTGACATTACTCTTGTGGGGTTCTAAAATGTTCATAAAACAGGCAGAACAGTTGAAACTGGAGAAGCAGCACGGCAAGGTGGACTCGGGACATCAAGGAGTCATCAGGCCAGGTAGGCCTTGAGGAATGGTCCTAATGCTCAGGTCCTCAGAGAGAGAGAGAGAGAGAGAGAGAGAGAAGAAGAAAAAAGAAAGAAAGAGAGAGATAATTAGAAAATCACCTTACTGGTATTTTAATGTTAAATTGTTACATGATGTCATGTTTTGGGAAAAATGGAGGGTTACAAAAGGGAATTTTGATTCCTTGAGACAATGGTGGGAGGTTGGGAAGGCCCAAATACGATTGTTTTGTCAACAGTATACTGCTCTGTCTCGTATTGAAGTTAAAGAGACTATCAGGGCCCTTGAACAGGACATCAAGTCTATTGAATTGAAGTTGCTCACTCAGAATGACCCGGGACTAGTCATGAACTTACAGGACAAGAGACATGAACTGAAGTCGTTTCTACACAAAAGAGTGAAGGGTGCCTTGATTAGGTCTCGTTTTGCTACCCTCAACGATATGGATGCTCCTAGTGTTTTTTTTTTAACCAGGACAGTCGACATTGCAACGTAAACAGATGGTCTGCCTTCGTCTCCCTGATATGAAGGTGACCACGGATGACAGCGAAATGCGCCAACATGCTGTGGATTTCTACTCTGCCCTCTATAAGGTGGAGGATTGTGATCCTCTGTGTACTGAACAGTTGTTACACGGTCTTCCTCAGTTGGGCCCTGAGCAGAGAGCTGCTTTAGACTCTGACATTACTCTGTCAAAGTCACTCAAAGTCACAGTCAAAGTCACCATTATTAGTCAGTTGTACAACCGAATGCCTTCAACCGAAATGTGTCTTCCGCATTTAACCCAACCCCTCTGAATCAGAGAGGTGCGGGGGCTGCCTTTTAATCGACATCCACGTCTTCGGCGCCCGGGAACAGTGGGTTAACTGCCTTGTTCAGGGCAGAACGACAGATTTTTACCTTGTCAGCTCGGGGATTTGAACTTGCAGCCCTCCGGTTACAAGTCCAACGCTCTAACCACTAGGCTACCTGCCGCCCCTGTGAACATCCCCCTCAACACTCCCCACCTGCAGGAGCTGTCCACAGCAGTTATGCAGCTCTCAACAGGCCGAGCTCCTGGCATCGATGGTTTACCATCTGAGTTCTACAAGCACTTTTGGCGGTCTATTGGGTAGGATTTTTATGAAGTGGTGTGTGAATCCTTTCATGAGGGTTCTCTTCCTGTATCCTGTCAACGTGCGGTGCTTTCATTGTTGCCAAAAAAGGGGGATTTGGCTCTCATAAAAAATTGGAGACCTGTTGCTTTGCTGTGCGCAGAAAATAAAATTGTATCTAAATGTCTCTCAAACAGGTTGAAAGAGTATCTGGGATTGTTGGTCCACAAGGACCAGTCTTACTGTGTACCTGATCGCTCTATTGTTGACAAGAGATGTTTTAGACATTTGTAAACTGTCTGATGTGAATGTGGGTTTACTTTCTTTGGATCAGGAGAAGGCTTTTGACCGTGTGGACCACCAGTACTTGTTCAAAACAATGAAAGCCTTTGGGGATGTTTTTTTGTCTTGGATGAGTTTACTGTAGTCAAAGTCACCATTATTAGTCAGTTGTACAACCAAATGCCTTCAACTGAAATGTGTCTTCCACATTTAACCCAACCCCTCTGAATCAGAGAGGTGCGGAGGGCTGCCTTAATCGACATCCACGTCTTCGGCGCCCGGGGAACACTGGGTTAACTGCCTTGTTCAGGGGCAGAACGACAGATTTTTACCTTGTCAGCTCGGGGATTCAAACTTGCAACTCTCCGGTTACAAGTCCAACGCTCTAACCACTAGGCTACCTGCCGCCCTATGCTGGGGCCTCGTGTATGGTGAAGGTGGGGCATCAGGCAGGGATACCCAATTTCAGGGCAGTTATATAGTCTGGCAATTGAACCAATGCTTTGTTTTTTAAGAGCGAGGCTTACTGGTTTCTCTGTGCCAGGTGTAATGAAGAGTCCCATGATAGCACTGTCTGCGTATGCAGATGACGTGACAGTTTTTATTACAGGGGGTGAGGATGTTAAGGTTCTCTCAACTGCTTTAAAGGTGTATGAGGGGGCCTCCTCAGCCAGAGTCAATTGGGAAAAGAGTGAAGCGCTGTGGGCAGGTCAGCTTCAGACGGGATCCGCTCCACAGTTACCTGGGGGACTTCAGTGGGGCAGAGAAGGGATGAAGACTTTGGGGGGTTTTCTAGGCTCTGATGTCTTTCAGAAAAAGAACTGGGAGGGTGTAGTGGAGAAAGTGTGTGCCAGACTGTCAAGGTGGAAATGGGTGCTACCTCAGCTGTCTTATAGGGAAGGGTGCTGGTAGCTAACAATCTTGCTGCCTCTACCCTGTGGCACAGACTAATAATACTGCAGCCACCGGGGGGTCTGATACAAGAGCTTCAGAGGACCCTTGTCAATTTCTTCTGGTCTGGACAACACTGGATTAAAGCTGCAGCCCTATACCTGCCACTGCATGAGGGTGGGCAAGGCCTGGAGGACATTTCTTCCAGGATCATGGCTTTCCGGCTTCAAGCAGCCCAGAGACTGTTGTACTGTGACGGTTCTAGCTGGGTGGATACAGCCTACACATTGATGAGGAGAGCAGGCTGTTTGGGCTTAGACAAGCACCTTTTCCTCTTAAAGCTAGAGGGGGGTGAGTAGTCTGGCCTGACTCCATTCTATGAGTCTGTTATGCAGGCTTGGAGAGTTCTTGTCAAGTCCCGTAAGGCCGGCACGCCACCAGGGATGTGGCTTTTTGAAGAGCCTCTTTTTTACAACACTGTCATCCAGTCCCGTGCTATGGGTTCAGCCAGCCTACGTTCATGCCTGTTAGGTGTGGGGTGCACCAAGCTGGGTCATCTGATGCGGAGCAGGAGCAGATCGTTGGAGGAGCTGGGAGAAAGAGCGGGGATCCGATCATCTCGCCTACTGAGGAAGGTCGTCGATGAGGTCTGCGATTCCTTGCCAGTACTTCATCTGCAGTATGTGACGGATACTTCCAGCTCTGATTGGTGGACGGAGGGTCTGGATTATGAGTTCCCTGCGCTGATTGTTAGTGCTGCGGCAGGAGGACGTGGGGATTCTGCTTTCCTTCCATACCCCGGAGCTGGGGGAGTTCAAGGAGGTGGGAAAGAAGGCCATGTACAGAATATGTGTAAAAGTGTCCCATGCCTCTTCCCTGGAAGGGGTAAAATTCGACGAGGTGGGAGGGTGTGTTTGGGCCAGGTGCATCCCCAAAAGGCTGTTGGAGGACTTTATACAAACTGCCTATTGAAAAGAAGACAGCTGACCTCCAAT
>CM059781.1:6334135-6386635 GCA_030435695.1 Brachymystax lenok tsinlingensis | reverse complement strand
TAGGACCAGGATGGAGAGACTGGGAGAGAATAGGACCAGGATGGAGAGACTGGGAGAGAATAGGACCAGGATGGAGAGACTGGGAGAGAATAGGACCAGGATGGAGAGACTGGGAGAGAATAGGACCAGGATGGAGATCCATGCAGTGGCTAGTAGAGCAGCAGTAAACACTGTTTATAGTGGAGCCATGATTCTGCATCATCTCGCCAGCGTGCTGTGTACAGCATTTTAAAGTTATTTTCTGTCTTTAAAAAGGTGTCTCAGCACATTTTATTCTTATATCATATGTGGGACGTCTCGCATCTCCAACATCTGTCTCCCCAAAACACAGTGTTTAGTGTTGCCTGCTGTTGCTCTGGCCGCAGGCCGCGGTTTCAACAGCTTCTCAAACCCTTTCAGCTCTTCTAGATTGAGCAGCACCTCCACCCATTCCCCTTTTCCCTTCGCAACACTCAACACATTCAGACTTTTATTTTCCTCCCCTTGTTTATTTCCTCCTTTCTTTCTCCCTTTTCTATTCCCTTACAGCAGGTGTGTGTGTTTGTCTGTGTGTTTGTCTGTGTGTGTGTCTGTGTGTGCGTGTGTTTGTCTGTGTGTGTGTATGCGTGTGTGTGTGTTTGTCTGTGTGTTTGTCTGTGTGTTTGTCTGTGTGTGTGTCTGTGTGTGCGTGTGTTTGTCTGTGTGTGTGTATGCGTGTGTGTGTGTTTGTCTGTGTGTTTGTCTGTGTGTGTGTCTGTGTGTGCGTGTGTTTGTCTGTGTGTGTGTATGCGTGTGTGTGTGTTTGTCTGTGTGTTTGTCTGTGTGTGTGTCTGTGTGTGCGTGTGTTTGTCTGTGTGTGTGTATGCGTGTGTGTGTGTTTGTCTGTGTGTGCGTGTGTTTGTCTGTGTGTGTGTGTGTGTGTGCGTGTGTTTGTCTGTGTGTTTGTCTGTGTGTGTGTCTGTGTGCGTGTGTTTGTCTGTGTGTGTGTGTATGCGTGTGTGTGTGTTTGTCTGTGTGTTTGTCTGTGTGTGTGTCTGTGTGTGCGTGTGTTTGTCTGTGTGTGTGTATGCGTGTGTGTGTGTTTGTCTGTGTGTTTGTCTGTGTGTGTGCGTGTGTTTGTCTGTGTGTGTGTATGCGTGTGTGTGTGTTTGTCTGTGTGTTTGTCTGTGTGTGTGTCTGTGTGTGTGTGTGTCTGTGTATGTATGTGTGTGTTTGTCTGTGTGTGTGTCTGTGTGTGTGTCTGTGTGTGCGTGTGTTTGTCTGTGTGTGTGTGTGTGTGTGTGTGTGCGTGTGTTTGTCTGTGTGTTTGTCTGTGTGTGTGTCTGTGTGTGCGTGTGTTTGTCTGTGTGTGTGTATGCGTGTGTGTGTGTTTGTCTGTGTGTTTGTCTGTGTGTGTGTCTGTGTGTGCGTGTGTTTGTCTGTGTGTGTGTATGCGTGTGTGTGTGTTTGTCTGTGTGTGTGTGTCTGTGTGTGTGTCTGTGTGTGCGTGTGTTTGTCTGTGTGTGTGTGTGTGTGTGTGTGCGTGTGTTTGTCTGTGTGTTTGTCTGTGTGTGTGTCTGTGTGTGCGTGTGTTTGTCTGTGTGTGTGTATGCGTGTGTGTGTGTTTGTCTGTGTGTGTGTGTCTGTGTGTGTGTCTGTGTGTGCGTGTGTTTGTCTGTGTGTGTGTATGCGTGTGTGTGTGTGTTTGTCTGTGTGTGTGTGTCTGTGTGTGTGTCTGTGTGTGCGTGTGTTTGTCTGTGTGTGTGCGTGTGTTTGTCTGTGTGTTTGTCTGTGTGTGTGTCTGTGTGTGCGTGTGTTTGTCTGTGTGTGTGTATGCGTGTGTGTGTGTTTGTCTGTGTGTGTGTGTCTGTGTGTGTGTCTGTGTGTGCGTGTGTTTTTCTGTGTGTGTGTGTGTGTGTGTGCGTGTGTTTGTCTGTGTGTGTGTGTGTGTGTCTGTGTGTGCAGGTTTGGGTTAGAGGGGAGTGTCTGAGAGGTTTATGTGCAGTAGCTGGGTTAGCTGGGTTATTTTACTACCGTTGTAAAACTCTCTGTCTGTTTGATAAGCCGCTGTAGAGTTTCCTGTGGCTCAGCCAAGATCCAAGACAGTCGCCTGTTGTTCCTGTTCTATTGTCTCCGTCTCTCTCTGTCTCTGTAACTGGCGGTTCCACTGGACCAGTCAGCACAGTTAGTGATATTATAGACACAATTACCCAAGATAATTGACTTTGGGGACAAACATAGGCTATGTGGAATATTCTGGCAGCAATGTGAAGTGACTAGGGGACTTTATTAAGAGGAAATCCCTCGCCTGTTAGGGGCTTTCAAGGTTTTTAACATCTTTAAAAAGTGTCTGGTCTTAATGGACATTTGACCCCATGCACTGTGTTATTTAGATGTCTGCAATGATGTGTTAGCTTCGTGGCTAATGCTAACCTTGTTTCTGTCTCTCTCTCTGTCTCTCTCCTTCAGCAACCTCTAATGGCACCATGGAGGGGCTTGAGAACCAGGAAGGAGGAGTTTGCAAGATGAAATCCATGAAGATAATCATGAAAGTGGGACAAAGTGAGTATTTCTACTACCAGATAATTCATGCAAAACAACACATATGCATATACACACTGTAAGGTTATCTAAGGTATTGCCTATAGCCTCCATGACACATAGGACAGAGATCAAGAGAGGGAATGAGACAGAGACAGAGAGACAGAGAGACAGAGAGCGGTCTCCAGATGTGGATCAGGAGATGGATCCCCCTAACATATACACATCTGTCCTCTGTGATGACGCCCGCCCGCCCGCCCGGTCCCTGCTGATAATTTAATGACCGTGATTATTCATAAATCAGTTGCCTCGCCACCCGACGGGGTCATTTCCCCAGGTCGCCATCGACAACAGCAGCAGCTGCTCACTGAGAATTGCTGAAGGTCAGGGAATTAATCAGGAGTGTTGCGCTTTACACACACACACACACACACACACACACACACACACACACACACACACACACACACACACACACTGCACAAACACAGTGAATCATCCATGTCTGATGGTTGTCTTCCAGGTCCCTCTGATCCTGTCTCACCCAAAGACTACCCCACCAGATACCCTCCCAAGCAGCCCGACGCGGCGGGAAAAGACTCCTACAAACCAAACGAAGTGCTGGAGAAGACAGGTAACAGTACTAAGTCATCAGGCAGTCGGGTCTTCTTTTCTAACACAGTTTGGTAGAAACAGGCCGAGAGTGTATGTGTGAGTGTTAGTGTGTGTGTGTGAGTATGTGAGCATGAGTGTATTGAAGGACAGGAAGTAAAGGTCAGCAATTCCTCTCCTGGTAATTGAAAGTTACCCATAAAACTGATAGGCATCTCTGGGCTCATAGTCTACAGTATCCCAGCCCCACTCCCCGTCAGCAAAGTGACATTTTCATGAAAACGATCCAATCGCTATCCAAAATCTTAACAGCCTTTTTGAGCACAGACACACACTTGTTCTCCACATACGCACGCACGCACACACACACACACACACACACACACACACACACACACACACACACACACACACACACACACACACACACACACACACACACACACACACACACACACACACACACACACACACACACACACACACACCCACCCTCACATGGCCAGGCTGCTCTTATCTATGCTATTAATTGCAGTTAAAATCTCCAAAGAAAACTAGACCCTCAATTTCCGCAATTCGCTTTATTTTGTAGAAATCAGTCGAGGAGGGAGAACAAGCTGACCTATATATATCGCTGGCAGGCCTGTTACCTCGAGCCCCACCTTTCTGTTTTCACGCTCACCTCTGACGACCGGCGTACGGATCTGCCAGGGCGCCACTAAATCCTCGCTGGCACCGCAGTCTGCAGACCTCAGCATCTTCTCCTGTCTGTTTCCACCTCCTCCCTCCTCCCTCCTCCTCCTCGGGTCAGAGCAGGAGCATATGGGCGGCAGTGGTATGAGCAGAGTGTCTGAGGCAGCATAATCCCCTTGTTAAACAACGGAAGGGTCCCTGCGTCGGGCCCCTGCGTCGGGCCCACTGCCATTCCCCATAGCTGTGGCACTAGGCCCTCAGGGGAGTGGAACCAGACAGGGAGACACAGTAATCCTGCAGCCCAGGGAGGGAGGGAGGGAGGGAGGGAGGGAGGGAGGGAGGGGAGGAGAGAGAGAGAGAGAGAGAGAGAGAGAGAGAGAGAGAGAGAGAGAGAGAGAGAGAGAGAGAGAGAGAGAGAGAGAGAGAGAGAGAGAGAGAAAATGGGGAAGGAGAAACTGAATGGAGGCCCCTAATCCTCCTACTGTGACCCCTCCCTCTTTTCCTCCCTCCATCTCCACCTGTATGACTTGACAGGGTTATTTGAGATTTTCACTCACAGTTAAAAAAAAAAAAATCTTCTTCCTCATCTCCTCTCAGATTCGTCGTACAGGGAGGGCGAGGGCGACCAGGGGACGGGCGATAAATCCTCCAGCATCACCGACTCCGAGGTGGCCCTGTTCGCCTGCATCGGCTCGGGCAGCGTTATCTTCATCGTCATCATCGTCATGCTGGTCCTGCTGCTGCTCAAATACCGGCGGCGGCACCGCAAGCACTCACCTCAGCACGCCACCACGCTGTCCCTGAGCACACTGGCCACGCCCAAACGGGGCAACAACAACGGCTCGGAGCCCAGTGACATCATCATCCCTCTCAGGACTGCAGACAGCGTCTTCTGCCCGCACTACGAGAAAGTGAGTGGGGACTACGGTCACCCGGTGTACATCGTTCAGGAGATGCCCCCCCAGAGCCCTGCCAACATCTACTACAAGGTCTGAGCTCACCTCCGCCTCCCTGGCAGGGAGCTTTTGGATTGGTCCTTTCCCCATCTCTCTGTTATTGTTCTTTGTTGTTTTTACAGAAACTATTGGATATTGTTCCTTGTTGTTGGGATTCGTCGGAGAACTCAAAGAGAAAAGCTGCTGCTGCTCGCTGGGGATTTTTTTAATGTGTGTGTGTGTGTGTGTGGACAGACGGACGGACGGACGGTTGGAGAGACAGAAAGATGCACTCCACACGTGTTTGTTTTGGATACACAGAAGGAAAAGAGGAGTCGACCCAAACCTCCCTGGATATCCTGCTCTGGGATTCTCCCCGAGAGAGACTACTTGCTGAGGAAGAGGGAAAGAGACAACGGAGGGAGAAAGAGAGGGATGGGAGAGAGGAGGAGGAGGAGGAGGAGGAGGGGAAAAGAAGGAACGGGGCGAACCATGAACTCAACGTCAGTGATGGAAGTTAGTCCCTCTGCCCAGAGACACTTGTGGATTCAGTGACGGGAGCGGAAATATCCACTAATGGAACAATCCTGATTGACACACGGACATCACCTCATCACCCACACAACCACCCACTCACCCACCCACATACTCACCCACTCTCAGTCATTGTGAACTGTTCAGATCCTCGTGCTAGTTACAACCCATATTTCCATCATCGTTTCCCACCACCACTTTTTACTTTCTTGCATCATCAATCGTTACCGTGGTTACTTGAAAAAAAAAGGGTTTGGAGAAGAAAAAAAAAACATGATTCCTTTTTTATAGCGTCATATTGTTGATTCATTCCTGCTATTGTTTGTGACGTGGTAGACGTGTCGCAGATCACGCCGTGCTGGTGTACGTGACTTTCAAATACACACACACACACACACACACACACACACACACACACACACACACACACACACACACACACACACACACACACACACACACACACACACTGCAGCCCAGCACTGGGAGAGCAGATAGCAGGATTTCGAGAGGGCTGGACCAGATGGAAGATGAGGTGGTTTATTTGTGCTCCGTCCCATCAGGGGATATGCTGCTCATTCTATTCCCTCTGAGCGGTCAGGGCTCGCCAGGTGGCTTCTGGGAAGGGTGGAGGACCTAAACGAATGATAGAGCAGCACTTTTTACTCCCCCCATTGTCCGTCTACCCAGTCAAGCAGTCAGATCACAGAGAGGGAGAGCGAGGCACTGGCGGTGGAGGTGAAAGAGGATAGAAGCTGTATCCCTTTCAGTAAGGATGTAATAGTAGCAAGGACTGGCTTTCCATAGATTGTCCTTTACAACATCGAGAAGTGTTAGTGAACCGGAAATACAGACAATAAGAAATCCCATCATGCCTTGCTGCTGCAGTTTCAGCTACATGGGAGGAAAGGTAAAGATAAGAGAAGCCCAGGTCTGGCGGAGTTTAACCCAGCCGCTGGCTGAAACAGAGAGGCCCAGGTCTGGTGGAGTTTAACCCAGCCGCTGGCTGAAACAGAGAGGCCCAGGTCTGGCGGAGTTTAACCCAGCCGCTGGCTGAAACAGAGAGGCCCAGGTCTGGTGGAGTTTAACCCAGCCGCTGGCTGAAACAGAGAAGCCCAGGTCTGGTGGAGTTAAACCCAGCCGCTGGCTGAAACAGAGAGGCCCAGGTCTGGCGGAGTTTAACCCAGCCGCTGGCTGAAACAGAGAGGCCCAGGTCTGGTGGAGTTTAACCCAGCCGCTGGCTGAAACAGAGAGGCCCAGGTCTGGCGGAGTTTAACCCAGCCGCTGGCTGAAACAGAGAGGCCCAGGTCTGGCGGAGTTTAACCCAGCCGCTGGCTGAAACAGAGAGGCCCAGGTCTGGCGGAGTTTAACCCAGCCGCTGGCTGAAACAGAGAGGCCCAGGTCTGGCGGAGTTTAACCCAGCCGCTGGCTGAAAATAGAAGCCCAGGTCTGGTGGAGTTAAACCCAGCCGCTGGCTGAAACAGAGAGGCCCAGGTCTGGTGGAGTTAAACCCAGCCGCTGGCTGAAACAGAGAAGCCCAGGTCTGGTGGAGTTAAACCCAGCCGCTGGCTGAAACAGCACTAGGTACTGTATTGTCTGCTCCCAGGGTCAACAAGGACCGTTGCTATCCTACACAACTTTAAAAAGCACAGGGACATCAAAGCTAATTGTCACTGTTTCTCAAGAATCATCTTTCCTTCTTGTTTTTCTCTATTATTATTATTATTATTATTATTATTATTATTATTTTTTTTTTTTTTTTAAGAAAAGTAGTTGTACATTTAAAGGAGGACATAAACCCATCTGAAAAAAGCATTATTTATTCATCACAGACCCGGGTGTTGACAGAAAGGCAGTGTTGAGAAGTTAACGTTAATATATTCTGGTATAAAAGTACACATTATGCAAGCTATGTTTTTGATGATCTAATTCACCCATAATGTCCCATCTTTTCATTAACTTTCACCCGGAGACACAGGACTAGGGCCTGGGAAGGGGATAGGGAGGGCAGCCTGGACATATGCCCCAAGGGAGAGGAGGTTGTTGGACCCACAATAGCATAACCATGAGGCAGACCAGCAGTTTATCCCACACTCCTTCACTGTAGCATCTCCCAAAGGACCATGGGAAGATTCTCACGATGACCCTGTGCCCCCCTTTTCCCATGCTACCGTGTGTGTGTGTGTGTGTGTGTGTGTGTGTGCCTCCTTTTGAGCAAGGCCAGTGAAAGACAGCCATTTTGTTATCTTTATTCACACACATTTGAAAACATTGATTTTAAGAAAATGAGAAAACTCCATGGTGACTTAGACCACGCCCAATCACGACCACGCCCAATCACGTATCTGTTCACAACCAACATTCTCATTAGTTCATTAAGAACATGAAATTTTCACCAAGCCTTGTATGATCTGGGGTTTGTGCCTCTAAGAGGCTACAAAATCTGCAAATATGCAATTTCTATTTATTTTTTTAAGAATTGAGAGAAATCTACACCTATGGAAAGTGTTCTTATTAAAACCACTGAGAGATGTAACAACAAACAGGACAAAAAACAAAACTAAGTAAAGTACGTCACACAAGCCTGCTGTTAGGGTGTTTTGATTTCTATTATTTTTAAAACTTGTTTTATTTTTATTTTTTTTATTTTTTACTGTGTGCCGTAGTTCCAAGGTAAACTGTGAAAAAAAAAGAAACATTTTGAAAATGAAATGCACCTGGACAGTTATCTAAGAAAAAGTGAGAGGAACAAACACACCAGGAATCACCAACAAATTGATGTTTAGTTGCTGTCTGACTGCGGCAGAATATGACAATCTTTTTAGTTTCTTTTGAATCTGATGTCCTTATCCTAGCTAACGTACAACTGACATTCTTTTAACATTGCTAGGGTCGAATTTTCTGCCTCTAGTTACATGGATGAAATGTTGCAGCAATGTTGAGAGAATGTTAGTAGGCTGGCTATGAGAAGTACCTCAGGCTACTGTAAAATGCCTTTGCTCGTATTGGTCAGCCCTTGGTCACCTGACTCAGTAATTTTGCACCGTTCTTCTATGGGTAAGAAACTGTAAATACGTGAATGTTTGTATTGTTTATGGATCCTGGGTTGTTACGATAGCCTTATTCACCTTTTTAGGAAAGTAAATGAACATAGAGCAAATGGAACACGCTTCAGTAAATCAGAGCATACTTTTGTTGGTAAATAGCTTCTGTAAATATTGACAAGATCAATAAAACAATGTTTTTATCAACTCTTCAAGTAAGATGTTTTGTATACGATTAGATATTTTTTTTTTTGTGCTAGAGTTTGTTGGAAAGCCCTTGTCCTCCTCCCACTCCCCTCCCCTTTTGCACTGTTTCCATGGCATGGTTTGGAAACAATAGAGAGGAAAAGTTGCCAAACCGACTGCTGCGTATTCGTGTGTACCATAAATATTTATTGATTTTCTTTTTGTTCATTTTTTTGTTTGATGTTGTTCTGTTGTTTTTTTTTTTTTTTTTTTTTGATTTCTGTTCAGTAAGTGACACAGTATTACGATTGCGTTGTTCATTTGTCTCCCTGTCCTGGTTTCGTTAGTGTCTGTCCTGGTTTCGTTAGTCTGTTCTGGTTTTCAGGTGGCTGTATCTGTAACCCCTCCCCCCTTGCAGTTTGAGATGACCAGGCCATTGAAATGGTTAAACATTCAGAAACAAAATGAACTAAAGTGAGGGAAAATGACACACATTCCACCAGTCTGTTAAGAACTGAAAATGTTTTTCAATAAAATGTTTTTCCTATGGACATGCCGTCTGTGTTTTTCCTATGGTCCGTCTGTGTTTTTCCTATGGACATGCCGTCTGTCTGTGCTGTTTTGAGTGTGTATTTCTGTCTGAAATCGATGGAGTTTCTGAACTTGTTGGTTCTCTACAGGACATCACACTGTGCGACACTTGTGGTCACATATGGTTTGCACTGCGACACGCGGCGACCTTCCATAGATACAGCATTTGTTACTACTGGAATGCATTGACGTCTTACCAAGACAAATCATTTGAGTGCCTTGACAGATCATTTTGCTAACTTTAACCTTAAAAAAGCCTTGAAACAAGTCAGAATATCTTTAAAAAAAAGACGCATTATCTTGATGCATTTTTCTGGGTGAGCGGAATCAACTCAAAACAGGTCATTTTCACTTCATGAAAAGTGAAGTACCATACAAAAAAAATATCGATACAATTTTTATTTTTTGTTTTAGTTTGTTAGCACGTGTTTCTCTGTTGTGTGTCTGTGCTGTTTCTCTGTTGTGTGTCTGTGTGCTGTTTCTCTGTTGTGTGTCTGTGTGCTGTTTCTCTGTTGTGTGTCTGTGTGCTGTTTCTCTGTTGTGTGTCTGTGTGCTGTTTCTCTGTTGTGTGTCTGTGTGCTGTTTCTCTGCTGTGTGTCTGTGTGCTGTTTCTCTGCTGTGTGTCTGTGTGCTGTTTCTCTGCTGTGTGTCTGTGTGCTGTTTCTCTGCTGTGTGTCTGTGTGCTGTTTCTCTGTTGTGTGTGTCTGTGTGCTGTTTCTTTCTTTCATTGTCTGAATATGTTTAAGAATGTAGTTCAGTATATCAGTAGCCAGTAGTATCTGTATACTGTATATCAGTAGCCAGTAGTATCTGTATACTGTATATCAGTAGCCAGTAGTATCTGTATACTGTATATCAGTAACCAATAGTATCTGTATATCAGTAGCCAGTAGTATCTGTATACTGTATATCAGTAGCCAGTAGTATCTGTATACTGTATATCAGTAGCCAGTAGTATCTGTATACTGTATATCAGTAACCAATAGTATCTGTATATCAGTAGCCAGTAGTATCTGTATACTGTATATCAGTAACCAATAGTATCTGTATATCAGTAGCCAGGCTGTGTATTGCTGTGGTCCTCTGCTCGGCTCCCTGTACAGGGTGGTCCATTGTGCTGTGGTCCGGGGTGATGATGTCATGGCGGGCTGTGATTAAGGGGGCCTCTCGGCTCTCGGCGGGGGACACTGGCTCTCTGGAACAGACCCAGCAACCTAGCGCATAGCAAGCCAGACCAGAGCAGCCAGTGTCCTGCCTGGATGAAGTCTACACTAGGGGTTGTAGCGTTTTAGACAAGCCAGTGTCCTGCCTGGATGAAGTCTACACTAGGGGTTGTAGCATTTTACACCAGCCAGTGTCCTGCCTGGATCAAGTCTACACTAGGGGTTGTAGCATTTTACACCGGCCAGTGTCCTGCCTGGATCAAGTCTACACTAGGGGCTGTAGCATTTTACACCGGCCAGTGTCCTGCCTGGATCAGCTACTGAATATCTGTCTGGGTTATTCAAACCCAGCCGTTGTCCTCCATCTAGCTACGCATATCACCATTGTTATTATCCTGGACCCGAACACCAAATACATTCCTGTGTCCGGGTCAAAATCCCTATAAATCACTGAGTAATAGCAACACATCCTGGATTACTGTGCTGTGAAATATATCCCAATACAACAGTCACTAGGTCTATACTACTGTGCAGCAGTGATGTGCAGTCGGATGTTGGGTAAGAACTGGCTGTTATCAAAGCCAGATTTACTCACAAATCAACGTTGATGAAGCCTAAGTTCACCATACAACAGATAACTCCAACAACCACAGTGACATAAACGATTAACCCAAAATTGACAAACAATTTTCACCCAATGTAGCCAAGATACGTACGCGATCGCCTCCCACAAAAACGACTCACCGATGTAGCATCCCAAGTTACAACTGATAGGTGATGCTAAAATACCGATATATAGACACATTTCATTGGAATAATTTGCAATGCAAACTCCTGAGTAGGGCCGTTAAGGGGATCGTAATTACCACCACGCCGGCTGTCACGAGTCATGATGGTCACGGTAATTAGGCTTCTCCAAGCTCTGATGCTGTTGCTGGTCATTAGTAGCCTACCAAACTTGCTGACTGCCTGGTACTCTGCACTCTGTTGTCCCTCTAATCCCTCTGACATCGATACAAATCTAATCTAAAATCCAATCAAACACTTCATGAGAGCCCATGAGCTCATGTTGCCCAACATTTCTATAGGCTATGCAATTGCACGAGAAAACAGAGTGATGGCCTCTACTAAAAAGAGGAGGATCCCATCAGCTTTCTATAGGCTAGGCTAGGCCACTATATTTATTTCTCAACTTTCCTAATATTAAGCACATTGCTTATCTTTACAACAGGAGTATAGCCTACCTGGCTGGTATGAAAATGAACCACGGGGGAAAGCATCCTCCATTCGCTATGTAGGTGCATAGATGACATGCATTTGTTTCCCCGCTGACCCTGTTTTGATTCAGGTGCATGATAATGGTCCATCCTAAATCAAAACACATTTCATAAATGTATTATTTAGTATATGCAAAGACAAGATTAAATCAAGAATAGTCTGATGGTTGACAATATTAGCCAATCACTTGTGAAGGATGTCCAGCTTAAGGCAAACAGTGCTGGCTTTTTTTCTTTACTTTTTCAAATCAAAGACACACCCCTTCTGTAGCCTAGCCCATAGTCCTATATGTTTTAATAAGGTTAGTATCACACCTCATGTAGCCTAGCCCATAGTCCTATATGTTTTAATAAGGTTAGTATCACACCTCATGTAGCCTAGCCCATAGTCCTATATGTTTTAATAAGGTTAGTATCACACCTCATGTAGCCTAGCCCATAGTCCTATATGTTTTAATAAGGTTAGTATCACACCTCATGTAGCCTAGCCCATAGTCCTATATGTTTTAATAAGGTTAGTATCACACCTCATGTAGCCTAGCCCATAGTCCTATATGTTTTAATAAGGTTAGTATCACACCTCATGTAGCCTAGCCCATAGTCCTATATGTTTTAATAAGGTTAGTATCACACCTCATGTAGCCTAGCCCATAGTCCTATATGTTTTAATAAGGTTAGTATCACACCTCATGTAGCCTAGCCCATAGTCCTATATGTTTTAATAAGGTTAGTATCACACCTCATGTAGCCTAGCCCATAGTCCTATATGTTTTAATAAGGTTAGTATCACACCTCATGTAGCCTAGCCCATAGTCCTATATGTTTTAATAAGGTTAGTATCACACCTCATGTAGCCTAGCCCATAGTCCTATATGTTTTAATAAGGTTAGTATCACACCTCATGTAGCCTAGCCCATAGTCCTATATGTTTTAATAAGGTTAGTATCACACCTCATGTAGCCTAGCCCATAGTCCTATATGTTTTAATAAGGTTAGTATCACACCTCATGTAGCCTAGCCCATAGTCCTATATGTTTTAATAAGGTTAGTATCACACCTCATGTAGCCTAGCCCATAGTCCTATATGTTTTAATAAGGTTAGTATCACACCTCATGTAGCCTAGCCCATAGTCCTATATGTTTTAATAAGGTTAGTACCACACCTCATGTAGCCTAGCCCATAGTCCTATATGTTTTAATAAGGTTAGTATAACACCTCATGTAGCCTAGCCCATAGTCCTATATGTTTTAATAAGGTTAGTATCACACCTCATGTAGCCTAGCCCATAGTCCTATATGTTTTAATAAGGTTAGTATCACACCTCATGTAGCCTAGCCCATAGTCCTATATGTTTTAATAAGGTTAGTATCACACCTCATGTAGCCTAGCCCATAGTCCTATATGTTTTAATAAGGTTAGTATCACACCTCATGTAGCCTAGCCCATAGTCCTATATGTTTTAATAAGGTTAGTATCACACCTCATGTAGCCTAGCCCATAGTCCTATATGTTTTAATAAGGTTAGTATCACACCTCATGTAGCCTAGCCCATAGTCCTATATGTTTTAATAAGGTTAGTATCACACCTCATGTAGCCTAGCCCATAGTCCTATATGTTTTAATAAGGTTAGTATCACACCTCATGTAGCCTAGCCCATAGTCCTATATGTTTTAATAAGGTTAGTATCACACCTCATGTAGCCTAGCCCATAGTCCTATATGTTTTAATAAGGTTAGTATCACACCTCATGTAGCCTAGCCCATAGTCCTATATGTTTTAATAAGGTTAGTATCACCCCTCATGTAGCCTTGCCCATAGTCCTATATGTTTTAATAAGGTTAGTATCACACCTCATGTAGCCTAGCCCATAGTCCTATATGTTTTAATAAGGTTAGTATCACACCTCATGTAGCCTAGCCCATAGTCCTATATGTTTTAATAAGGTTAGTATCACACCTCATGTAGCCTAGCCCATAGTCCTATATGTTTTAATAAGGTTAGTATCACACCTCATGTAGCCTAGCCCATAGGCCTATATGTTTTAATAAGGTTAGTATCACCCCTCATGTAGCCTAGCCCATAGGCCTATATGTTTTAATAAGGTTAGTATCACACCTCATGTAGCCTAGCCCATAGTCCTATATGTTTTAATAAGGTTAGTATCACACCTCATGTAGCCTAGCCCATAGTCCTATATGTTTTAATAAGGTTAGTATCACACCTCATGTAGCCTAGCCCATAGTCCTATATGTTTTAATAAGGTTAGTATCACACCTCATGTAGCCTAGCCCATAGTCCTATATGTTTTAATAAGGTTAGTATCACACCTCATGTAGCCTAGCCCATAGTCCTATATGTTTTAATAAGGTTAGTATCACACCTCATGTAGCCTAGCCCATAGTCCTATATGTTTTAATAAGGTTAGTATCACACCTCATGTAGCCTAGCCCATAGTCCTATATGTTTTAATAAGGTTAGTATCACACCTCATGTAGCCTAGCCCATAGTCCTATATGTTTTAATAAGGTTAGTATCACACCTCATGTAGCCTAGCCCATAGTCCTATATGTTTTAATAAGGTTAGTATCACACCTCATGTAGCCTAGCCCACAGGCCTATATGTTTTAATAAGGTTAGTATCACACCTCATGTAGCCTAGCCCACAGGCCTATATGTTTTAATAAGGTTAGTATCACACCTCATGTAGCCTAGCCCACAGTCCTATATGTTTTAATAAGGTTAGTATCACACCTCATGTAGCCTAGCCCACAGGCCTATATGTTTTAATAAGGTTAGTATCACACCTCATGTAGCCTAGCCCACAGGCCTATATGTTTTAATAAGGTTAGTATCACACCCCTTCTGTAGCCTAGCCCATAGTCCTATATGTTGTAATAAGGTTAGTATCACACCTCATGTAGCCTAGCCCATAGTCCTATATGTTTTAATAAGGTTAGTACCACACCTCATGTAGCCTAGCCCATAGTCCTATATGTTTTAATAAGGTTAGTATCACACCTCATGTAGCCTAGCCCATAGTCCTATATGTTTTAATAAGGTTAGTATCACACCTCATGTAGCCTAGCCCATAGTCCTATATGTTTTAATAAGGTTAGTATCACACCTCATGTAGCCTAGCCCATAGTCCTATATGTTTTAATAAGGTTAGTATCACACCTCATGTAGCCTAGCCCATAGTCCTATATGTTTTAATAAGGTTAGTATCACACCTCATGTAGCCTAGCCCATAGTCCTATATGTTTTAATAAGGTTAGTACCACACCTCATGTAGCCTAGCCCATAGTCCTATATGTTTTAATAAGGTTAGTACCACACCTCATGTAGCCTAGCCCATAGTCCTATATGTTTTAATAAGGTTAGTATCACACCTCATGTAGCCTAGCCCATAGTCCTATATGTTTTAATAAGGTTAGTATCACACCTCATGTAGCCTAGCCCATAGTCCTATATGTTTTAATAAGGTTAGTATCACACCTCATGTAGCCTAGCCCATAGTCCTATATGTTTTAATAAGGTTAGTATCACACCTCATGTAGCCTAGCCCATAGTCCTATATGTTTTAATAAGGTTAGTATCACACCTCATGTAGCCTAGCCCATAGTCCTATATGTTTTAATAAGGTTAGTATCACACCTCATGTAGCCTAGCCCATAGTCCTATATGTTTTAATAAGGTTAGTATCACACCTCATGTAGCCTAGCCCATAGTCCTATATGTTTTAATAAGGTTAGTATCACACCTCATGTAGCCTAGCCCATAGTCCTATATGTTTTAATAAGGTTAGTATCACACCTCATGTAGCCTAGCCCATAGTCCTATATGTTTTAATAAGGTTAGTATCACACCTCATGTAGCCTAGCCCATAGTCCTATATGTTTTAATAAGGTTAGTACCACACCTCATGTAGCCTAGCCCATAGTCCTATATGTTTTAATAAGGTTAGTACCACACCTCATGTAGCCTAGCCCATAGTCCTATATGTTTTAATAAGGTTAGTATCACACCTCATGTAGCCTAGCCCATAGTCCTATATGTTTTAATAAGGTTAGTATCACACCTCATGTAGCCTAGCCCATAGTCCTATATGTTTTAATAAGGTTAGTATCACACCTCATGTAGCCTAGCCCATAGTCCTATATGTTTTAATAAGGTTAGTATCACACCTCATGTAGCCTAGCCATAGTCCTAATAAGGTTAGTATCACACCTCATGTAGCCTAGCCCATAGTCCTATATGTTTTAATAAGGTTAGTATCACACCTCATGTAGCCTAGCCCATAGTCCTATATGTTTTAATAAGGTTAGTATCACACCTCATGTAGCCTAGCCCATAGTCCTATATGTTTTAATAAGGTTAGTATCACACCTCATGTAGCCTAGCCCATAGTCCTATATGTTTTAATAGGTTAGTATTCATGTAGTCCATAGTCCTATATGTTTTAATAAGGTTAGTATCACACCTCATGTAGCCTAGCCTAGTAGCCCATAGTCCTATATGTTTTAATAAGGTTAGTATCACACCTCATGTAGCCTAGCCCATAGTCCTATATGTTTTAATAAGGTTAGTATCACACCTCATGTAGCCTAGCCCATAGTCCTATATGCTTTAATAAGGTTAGTATCACACCTCATGTAGCCTAGCCCATAGTCCTATATGCTTTAATAAGGTTAGTATCACACCTCATGTAGCCTAGCCCATAGTCCTATATGTTTTAATAAGGTTAGTATCACACCTCATGTAGCCTAGCCCATAGTCCTATATGTTTTAATAAGGTTAGTATCACACCTCATGTAGCCTAGCCCATAGTCCTATATGTTTTAATAAGGTTAGTATCACACCTCATGTAGCCTAGCCCATAGTCCTATATGTTTTAATAAGGTTAGTATCACACCTCATGTAGCCTAGCCCATAGTCCTATATGTTTTAATAAGGTTAGTATCACACCTCATGTAGCCTAGCCCATAGTCCTATATGTTTTAATAAGGTTAGTATCACACCTCATGTAGCCTAGCCCATAGTCCTATATGTTTTAATAAGGTTAGTATCACACCTCATGTAGCCTAGCCCATAGTCCTATATGTTTTAATAAGGTTAGTACCACACCTCATGTAGCCTAGCCCACAGGCCTATATGTTTTAATAAGGTTAGTATCACACCTCATGTAGGCTAGCCCACAGGCCTATATGTTTTAATAAGGTTAGTATCACACCTCATGTAGCCTAGCCCATAGTCCTATATGTTTTAATAAGGTTAGTATCACAACTAAAGTGGCCAAATAACTTAAATATGAAGCAATGGGTGTAGAGCCTTATTGGCATACATAAGCAGCGCGTGAGTTTCAAGTTTGGGGTTAACCTACTGCTTATAGCCTACTGCCATGTGCGCATTGCTGTGCTTATAATGTGAAGAAATAGCCTAATAGTTTATCAAAATTTTAAGCTAAATGTTCTCATCTGTTGCGTCAGGCTCATTGCTAAAACAGTTTTTTTGATGCTAGAGGTTGTATTAATTTGGAATCTGTCACATCCCACAACTGTCCCAGACTATGTTTGGAATATTTATTTCTCGCACAAAATAGAATAGGTCAACTTTTGTTTTATGGGCGATAGTAGACTGACATAGGCTAGTTCTTTTGCTGTTCGTTAGGCCAACTCATCTTGTTGGCTGACGAAAACTAAATGTGGACAGTTCTTCCTTCCAATATCTTCGAAATGCTCCTCGGAATTGGATAAGGACGCGCGCAGTTGCATACCCCATGCGTCTGTTTTCACTTGTTGCCTTTGAGAAAGACCCAATCACATGACTGAGAGCCATGTGAGTAAGAGGTGCTTCAGTGCAAAGCGGGGAGAAGGGAATTATAATTATTATATTCAGCCCAAGGGCGTAATGGCCACTGGCCACAGAATGCATGGATTTTGGGGGATTATGGCCACACAAAGGGGATACAGGCGGGAAATTCTAGGCATTATCAAGTGCTTGTCAGATTGTGAATGAGAGACTGATGAAGTGTGTACTGCCTGCGCAAAAAAACAAAGCAGAGCTCATGTCTTTCAAGCAACTTTTTTCAAATCATCATTAGAGTCTCATCATGCAGCCTTAGAATGTATTAAAAATCAAAGCCTATGGCCCAACATTTGCATTACAATTAAAGTTACATTAATAAATCTAAATTAAGCATATAAGAGGACCTGTTTCTTTGTTAACTGCTCAACATAGAATAGCCGCATGAGCGCACTACCTCAAACCGTTTGGAGAAAATATCCTTTCTTTTTTATTCAATTGTTGTTGAATTGTATTCTTCATACTATAAAATAATTTAAAATAATGCTCCAGATTTCTAAGCAAATCTTGTCTGCTAAATGAACTAATGTAGCCCACAGCCATTTGGCATTAGCCAGATCAGAATCTAACAACAGGACTCAGAGTATGCTATTCTCTTCTGAAATAGATGTTCTTCATATCATGCTTCTTTAGACCTGTCTAAAATAAATAATGGATTTGTTGTGAAGGTGTAGGCTATATGACATGGCTTTATTAGACTTTTTAAAATGTAGATGTTCCAAAGGTCTGCATCAGTGGCTTGTAGGCTAGGTGTGGAAGACAAGAGATGCTAAGTGTGTTTATGTTCATCAACGGTCAATTACTGTGAGACCGGAAGTTATTTGCTTGACAATCACCGGCTGACAAAATGTCATGACCGCCACACAGCCCTAGGCATGGGTCCTCAGATCCAATGCGCGGCAAGCGCAAAAATACACACACCCGCACACACACACTAATATTATTACACACATATACACTGAGTGGACAAAACACTCAAAACACTCTGATCTTTCCATGACACAGACCAGGTGAATCCATTTAAAAGCTATGATTCCCTTATTGAGGTCACCTGTTAAATCCACTTCAAATCAGTGTAGAAGAAGGGGAAGAGACAGGTTAAAGAAGGATTTGTATGCCTTGAGACAATTAAGAGATGGATTGTGTTTGTGTGCCATTCAAGAACTGCAACGCTGCAGGTTTGTCACACTCAACAGTTTCCCGTGTTTATCAACAATGCTCTACCACCCAAATTGACATCCAGACAACTTGACACAACTGTTGGAAGCATTGGATTCAACACTTTGTGAAGTCCATGTCCTTTGGATGGTAGACCATTCTTGATAAGGGCAAAAGGGGTTGCAATTCAATATTAGGAAGGTGTTCCTAATGTTTTGTACACTCAGTGTATAATAAATATGGTTCTAACTAAATGTACATAACGATCTAAATGACTGAAAAAATCAATAAATGATATTGTTTTTGGATAACGCTAAAAATAAGGTCTGTGGTAAGCAGCCTTAGGAGATCTGAAAAATGTTGTTCTATGAGATAATCAGATAACGTCACTTTTTTAGAATTTGTAAACATTTATGTCATCAAAACAAGCACATAAAGGCCTCATAATTCATAAAGGTCATGTTAACTGAACGATATCATCTCATAGAACCAAAACGTATAATGTCTCCTAAGCCTCAAAGCTTATTTTCAGCGTTTAACCCAAAACCTCATTATTTTCCCATTCAGATCCCCCATTCAGTTTCCCCATAGGAATGGCCAACGAATCAGAGGTAACTAAATTTATTTGCTTAGGACTTCAAGCTGGGGAGCTCTATACTAATGATTCAACGGCAGCCTAACACACAAATTGCAAATGAAAATGTTACTTAAGTCCATTTATCTGGTGAACCTCTCGGTGACAATGTTGTAGAAGTCACAGCAGAACCTAATATCTAATGTATTAATCTGCAGGGAACACAGCAGGGAGCCACATCCCCAAGGCCTCTATTCTGCAGGTACACAGCAGGGAGACACATCCCCAGGGCCACTATTGTCACGTCCAGGCCTGAGAAGACAGGCTGGCGTGTTTTGTTTTTGTTTTGGTGTAGGGTTTTTTCCGTTCTAGGCTATCCATTTCTATGTTGGGGTAATGGTTCCCAATTAGAGGCAGCTGAGTGTCGTTACCTCTAATTGGGAACCATATATATGTTTGTAGTTTGCACTAGGAGTTTGTGGGTTATTGTTTGGTCATAGCTTTGTTTGTGTGAATACTTATGTTCAGCGTTACGATCTTCGTTTGTTTTTTGTTTTTTTGTCCCAGTTACGTTCTAAATAAATATGTATTCTGGATTCCTCGCTGCGCCTTGGTCTGTCCTTCACAGAGATCGTGACAACTATTCTGCAGGAACACAGCATGGAGACACATCCCCAAGGCCTCTATTCTGCAGGAACACAGCAGGGAGACACATCCCCAAGGCCTCTATTCTGTAGGGAACACAGCAGGGAGACACATCCCCAAGGCCTCTATTCTGTAGGGAACACAGCAGGGAGACACATCCCCAAGGCCTCTATTCTGCAGGAACACAGCAGGGAGACACATCCCCAAGGCCTCTATTCTGCAGGGAACACAGCAGGGAGACACATCCCCAAGGCCTCTATTCTGTAGGGAACACAGCAGGGAGACACATCCCCAAGGCCTCTATTCTGTAGGGAACACAGCAGGGAGACACATCCCCAAGGCCTCTATTCTGCAGGAACACAGCAGGGAGACACATCCCCAAGGCCTCTATTCTGCAGGGAACACAGCAGGGAGACACATCCCCAAGGCCTCTATTCTGCAGGGAACACAGCAGGGAGACACATCCCCAAGGCCTCTATTCTGCAGGGAACACAGCAGGGAGACACATCCCCAAGGCCTCTATTCTGCAGGGAACACAGCAGGGAGACACATCCCCAAGGCCTCTATTCTGCAGGGAACACAGCAGGGAGACACATCCCCAAGGCCTCTATTCTGCAGGAACACAGCAGGAGACACATCCCCAAGGCCTCTATTCTGCAGGGAACACAGCAGGGAGACACATCCCCAAGGCCTCTATTCTGCAGGAACACAGCAGGGAGACACATCCCCAAGGCCTCTATTCTGCAGGGAACACAGCAGGGAGACACATCCCCAAGGCCTCTATTCTGCAGGGAACACAGCAGGGAGACACATCCCCAAGGCCTCTATTCTGCAGGGAACACAGCAGGGAGACACATCCCCAAGGCCTCTATTCTGCAGGGAACACAGCAGGGAGACACATCCCCAAGGCCTCTATTCTGCAGGGAACACAGCAGGGAGACACATCCCCAAGGCCTCTATTCTGCAGGAACACAGCAGGGAGACACATCCCCAAGGCCTCTATTCTGCAGGGAACACAGCAGGGAGACACATCCCCAAGGCCTCTATTCTGCAGGGAACACAGCAGGAGACACATCCCCAAGGCCTCTATTCTGCAGGGAACACAGCAGGGAGACACATCCCCAAGACCTCTATTCTGCAGGGAACACAGCAGGGAGACACATCCCCAAGGCCTCTATTCTGCAGGGAACACAGCAGGGAGACACATCCTTTAAATGTTTATCCAAAAACTGTCAAGGAGGAAGAGGATGACTTGGAGGAAAAAAATAAGAAAAAAAAACTAAACGAGAAAATAAATAAAATCTCAGAGCCTCCAACCATCCCTCTGTCCCGGTGGTCCGTCATCATCTCAGCATCGTCTATGTGTCTGTGTGCCTGTAATTGAGCCCTCTTAACATGGCTGGTCCCTCATACAGTATTGCCCAGTCCAGGACACAGACCAGACGCCTTACATGTCAGTGTTCATTACTTCTGTACTGTAGCACAGGAAAAACACCCAAGGCACATTCTTCCTCCGACGTTGGCTTTTCTCGATGATTCATACTCATTGGATTGGTGTAGACCGTGTTGTCACATTACCACCGATCGGCACACAGTTTCTATTCCCTGTCAGAATGATTCACCTGTAACAAAGTCAACTAAGTTGTCATGCTAATATGAAGAAATTATTTGTCTGGCATTAGCCCTGAGGCTAGCCAATAGACAACACCAGAACTAGGCCTACAGTGTCCCAGTACAGAACTCTCTGTATGATTCACGGTGCGGACATCCACGCTAAGACCTGTGTGGTGGTGACCTGCTCTGTTACCATGACGCTGAGCTAGGCGTGTCGCTGTAGCCGACACCTTCTCAGCCCTGAAACTAACCCAGAGTTTTTGTTTACGAACACTGGCAGTCGGTTCCCTCTCCTCTCTGTCTAAATCTCTCTCAGCCAGTTAGTCTGCTGATTGTACACAGGTACAGCATGTTACCTCCCTTCATTGTGTCTGCATACTGACAGATCCGTTTTTAGTGGGTGTGTTTGGTGGGTGAGTTTGGTGGATGTGTTTAGTGGGTGTGTATAGTGGGTGTGTATTGTGGATGTGTTTAGTGGGTGTGTATTGTGGATGTGTTTAGTGGGTGTGTATTGTGGGTGAGTTTAGTGGGTGAGTTTAGTGGGTGTGTATAGTGGGTGTGTATTGTGGATGTGTTTAGTGGGTGAGTTTAGTGAATGTGTTTAGTGGGTGTGTTTGGTGGATGTGTTTAGTGGGTGAGTTTAGTGAATGTGTTTAGTGGGTGTGTTTAGTGGGTGAGTTTGGTGGATGTGTTTAGTGAATGTGTTTAGTGGGTGAGTTTGGTGGATGTGTTTAGTGGGTGTGTATAGTGGGTGTGTATAGTGGGTGTGTATTGTGGATGTGTTTAGTGGGTGAGTTTGGTGGATGTGTTTAGAGGGTGTGTTTAGAGGGTGTGTTTAGTGAATGTTTTTAGTGGGTGCATTTAGTGGGTGTGTATAGTGGGTGAGTTTAGCGGGTGTGTTTAGCGGGTGTGTTTAGCGGGTGTGTTTAGCGGGTGTGTTTAGCGGATGTGTTTAGCGGGTGTGTTTAGCGGATGTGTTTAGCGGGTGTGTATAGTGGATGTCTTTAGTGGGTGAGTTTAGCGGGTGTGTTTAGTGGATGTGTTTAGCGGGTGTGTTTAGCGGATGTGTTTAGCGGGTGTGTTTAGCGGGTGTGTTTAGCGGGTGTGTTTAGCGGATGCTACTAAAAGTGATTAGAAAAACAGACTTTTCAGATGTTCTTGTTCCTCACTTTTCTCCTCCACAATAATCTCACTCTCTTTTGCACCATTCATTCTATCCCTTTCTGTCACTCTTTCCAGGGGGTTATTCTGCTTCCCCTTTTCTCTGTCACTCTTTCCAGAGGGTTATTTTGCTTTCCCCTTTTCCCTGTTACTCTGAATCACGTTTCCTTTAGAAGAGTCCCATTTTCTCTTCTCCTATTGCTCAGCTGTTTATCATGTGACTTCAGTCTCACAGCCGGTGATATTAAAGGGGTCTCCTTTTCAAATCAAATCAAATGTAATTGTGTGTGTGTGTGTGTCACATGCGCCGAATACAACAGGTGTAGACCTTACAGTAAAAGGCTTACTTACAAGACCTTATTAACCAACAATTCTGTTTTTATTGAAAATATGTGTTAAGTAAAAAATTTTAAAATAAAACTAACAAATAATAAAAACAGCAGCAGTAAAATAACAATAGCGAGGCTATATACAGGGCTACTGGTACAGAGTTAATGTGGAGGCTATATACAGGGCTACTGGTACAGAGTCAATGTGGAGGCTATATACAGGGGGTACCGGTACAGAGTCAATGTGGAGGCTATATACAGGGGGTTACGGTACAGAGTCAATGTGGAGGCTATATACAGGGTGTTACGGTACGGAGTCAATTTGGAGGCTATATACAGGGGGTACCGGTACAGAGTCAATGTGGAGGCTATATACAGGGTGTTACGGTACAGAGTCAATGTGGAGGCTATATACAATGGGTTAAGGTGCAGAGTCAATTTGGAGGCTATATACAGGGTGTTACGATACAGAGTCAATGTGGAGGCTATATACAGGGGGTTACGGTACAGAGTCAATGTGGAGGCAATATACATGGTGTTACGGTACAGAGTCAATGTGGAGGCTATATACAGGGTGTTACGATACAGAGTCAATTTGGAGGCTATATACAGGGTGTTACGGTACAGAGTCAATGTGGAGGCAATATACATGGTGTTACGGTACAGAGTCAATGTGGAGGCTATATACAATGAGTTACGGTGCAGAGTCAATTTGGAGGCTATATACAGGGTGTTACGATACAGAGTCAATGTGGAGGCTATATACAGGGTGTTACCGTACAGAGTCAATTTGGAGTCTATATACAGGGTGTTACGGTACAGAGTCAATGTGGAGGCTATATACAGGGTGTTACGGTACAGAGTCAATGTGGAGGCTATATACAGGGTGTTACGGTACAGAGTCAATGTGGTGGCTATATACAGAGTGTTACGGTACAGAGTCAATGTGGAGGCTATATACAGGGTGTTACGGTACAGAGTCAATATGGAGGCTATATACAGGGTGTTACGGTACAGAGTCAACGTGGAGGCTATATACAGGGTGTTACGGTACAGAGTCAACGTGGAGGCTATATACATGGGGTACCGGTACAGAGTCAATGTGGAGACTATATACAGGGCTACCGGTACAGAGTCAAAGTGGAGGCTATATACAGGGTGTTACGGTACAGAGTCAATGTGGAGGCTATATACAGGGGGTTACGGTACAGAGTCAATGTGGAGGCTATATGCAGGGTGTTACGGTACAGAGTCAATGTGGAGGCTATATACAGGGGGTACCGGTACAGAGTCAATGTGGAGGCTATATACAGGGTGTTACGGTACAGAGTCAATGTGGAGGCTATATACAGGGTGTTACGGTACAGAGTCAATGTGGAGGCTATATACAGGGGGTTACGGTACAGAGTCAATGTGGAGGCTATATGCAGGGTGTTACGGTACAGAGTCAATGTGGAGGCTATATACAGGGGGTACCGGTACAGAGTCAATGTGGAGGCTATATACAGGGTGTTACGGTACAGAGTCAATGTGGAGGCTATATACAGGGTGTTACGGTACAGAGTCAATGTGGAGGCTATATACAATGAGTTACGGTGCAGAGTCAAAGTGGAGGCTATATACAGGGTGTTACGATACAAAGTCAAAGTGGAGGCTATATACAGGGTGTTACGGTACAGAGTCAATGTGGAGGCTATATACAGGGGTTACGGTACAGAGTCAATGTGGAGGCTATATGCAGGGTGTTACATACAGAGTCAATGTGGAGGCTATATACAGGGGGTACCGGTACAGAGTCAATGTGGAGGCTATATACAGGGTGTTACGGTACAGAGTCAATGTGGAGGCTATATACAGGGTGTTACGGTACAGAGTCAATGTGGAGGCTATATACAATGAGTTACGGTGCAGAGTCAATGTGGAGGCTATATACAGGGTGTTACGGTACAGAGTCAACGTGGAGGCTATATACAGGGGGTACCAGTACAGAGTCAATGTGGAGGCTATATACAGGGGGTACCGGTACCTAGTCAATGTGGAGGCTATATACTGGGGGTACCGGTACAGAGTCAATGTGGAGGGTATATACAGAGGGTACCGGTACAGAGTCATTGTGGAGGCTATATACAGGGGGTACCGGTACAGAGTCAATGTGGAGACTATATACAGGGGGTACCGGTACAGAGTCAATGTGCGGGGAACCGGTTAGTCGAGGTAATTGAGGTAATATATACATGTAGGTAGAGTTAAAGTGACCGTGCATAGATAATATACAGAGAGTAGCAGCAGCGTAAAAGAGGGGCCTGGGTAGCCCTTTGATTAGCTGTTCAGGAGTCTTATGGCTTGGCGGTAGAATCTGTTAAGAAGCCTGTTGGATTTACACTTGGCACTCCGGTACCGCTTGCCTTGCGGAAGCAGAGAGAACAGTCTATGACTTGGGTGGCTGGCGTCTTTGACAATTTTTAGGGCCTTCCTCTGACACCGCCTGGTATAGAGGTCCTGGATGGCAGGAATTTTGGCCCCAGTGAAGTCCAGGATCCAGTTGCAGAGGGAGGTGTTTAGTCCCAGGGTCCTTGGCTTAGTGATGAGCTGTGAGGGCATGATGTTAAACGCTGAGCTGTAGTCAATGAATAGCATTCTCACGTACCTTCCTTTTGTTAATTGCCCCATCTATAACTGTCTGCTCCCCTGTTCGTTCGCTGTGTGAGCATTAAATGTCATTGTGTGTTCATGTCCAGACGCTGTCCTGTCCTGTCCTGTTCCAATGTTCACTCCCTGTACCTGCTTCTCGTCTACCAGTGTCGCCACCTTACAGTTCCAAATAACGCAACAACAAAAAAACCACACACACATTAGAACAATTGGTTAGGGGATCGTAAAATGGCAGCCCATTTCCTCCGGCGCCATTACTGTATCATTTGTATTATTCAGGCATGCACACCCAGAGTTAGACAGCCACAAGGGAATCTCCTTTTAATGCTAACGCTATTGTCAACTCGAAGCGTCCTCTCTCCTGGCTCTCATTAGCTGAACCTTCTGTTAGCGACACGGTGGCTTTAATCAGTGGAAGTCTCGCTCTGTGTCGCTAATGTTAGCCGCTAACAGAGCTCTCGTCAGACATATATGACACCTCTAGACCTTTTGGTTAAAGGTTAACCCCCCCCGCGTTCCCTGGCTCCTCTATATTGACCCTAACTGACAGTACCACAAATCGCAGATGATACTTTAGTCTCAGGTAGGTGTCAGTCAAACAGACTGACAGCCTATCAGAGACGCGTTAACTCATAAGTACGGCCCTTGGGTCACCGGGCGTGGAGCTGTCAGTCACCTTGTCGCCAGGGCGATACCTCACCATTATCTTCCTTTGTCACAGGGATCAGTCTGACATCATTAGACACCAGTCAGCTCACCTTTAATGGGCCCGCAAGGAGCCAACAGGCTGACTGAAGATCATTGAATCCTTCCTCCATCCATCTTATCCCTTCCACCCATGATAGGTGGTCCGGCAGCACACCTCCATACTACTTCCATCCTCATCTCCTCCTGTCCCCATCCTGGGTTCCCTGCCGCCCAGAGCTCCATCCTCATCTCCTCCTGTCCCCATCCTGGGTTCCCTGCCGCCCAGAGCTCCATCCTCATCTGCTCCTGTCCCCATCCTGGGTTCCCTGCAGCCCAGAGCTCCATCCTCATCTCCTCCTGTCCCCATCCTGGGTTCCTGCAGCCCAGAGCTCCATCCTCATCTGCTCCTGTCCCCATCCTGGGTTCCCTGCAGCCCAGAGCTCCATCCTCATCTCCTCCTGTCCCCATCCTGGGTTCCTGCAGCCCAGAGCTCCATCCTCATCTGCTCCTGTCCCCATCCTGGGTTCCCTGCAGCCCAGAGCTCCATCCTCATCTCCTCCTGTCCCCATCCTGGGTTCCTTGCAGCCCACAACTCCATCCTCTCTACACACAGACAGATATCTCAATCTCTTCATTCAAAGACTCAATTATGGACAATCTTGCTGAGAGTTGTGGCTGCATCGCGTGATGTATTGTTGTCTGTGCCCAATAGTGTTTGTACCCGGTTTTGTGCAGCTAACATGTTGTGCTGCTGCCATGTTGTGTTGCTACCATGTTGTTGTCATGTTGTGTTGCTACCATGTTGTGCTGTCATGTGTTGCTCCCATGCTACGTTGTTGTCTTAGGTCTCTCTTTATGTACACTACCGTTCAAAAGTTAGGGGTCATTAAGAAACATCCTTGTTTTTGTCCATTAAAATAACATACAATTGATCAGAAATACAGTGTAGACATTGTTAATGTCGTAAATTACTATTGTAGCTGGAAACTGCAGATTTTTTTTATGGAATATCTACATAGGCGTACAGAGGCACATTATCAGCAACCATCACTCCTGTGTTCCAATGGCACAATGTGTTAGCTAATCCAAGTTTATCATTTTAAAAGGCTAATTGATCATTAGAAAACCCTTTTGAAATTATGTTAGCACAGCTGAAAACTGTTGTTCTGATTAAAGAAGCAATAAAACTGGCCTTCTTTAGACTAGTTGAGTATCTGGAGCATCAGCAATTGTGGGTTCGATTACAGGCTCAAAATGGCCAGAAATATAGAACTGTCTTCTGAAACTCGTCAGTCTATTCTTGCTCTGAGAAATGAAGGCTATTCCATGCGAGAAATTTCCAAGAAACTGAAAATCTCGTATAACGCTGTTCCCTACTATTCCCTTCACAGAACAGCGCAAACTGGCTCTAGCCAGAATAGAAAGAGGAGTGGGAGGCCCCGGTGCAAAACTGAGCAAGAGGACAAGTACATTAGAGTGTATAGTTTGAGAAACAGACGCCTCACAAGTCCGAAACTGGCAGCTTCATTAAATAGTACCCGCAAAACACCAGTCTCAACGTCAACAGTGAAGAGGCGACTCCGGGATGCTGGACTTCAAGGCAGTTGCAAAGAAAAAGCCATATCTCTCAGACTGGCCAATAAAAAGAAAATATTTAGAACACAGACACTGGACAGAGGAACTGTTGTGGTGTCTCTCTTGTTGTGATGTACTATGTTTTGCCCTATATTTTATATTATTTTTCATCCCAGCCCCCGTTCTCTCAGGAGACATTTAGCTTTTTGCCTTTTGCTATGTCGTCATTGTAAATAAGAATTTGTTCTTCACTGACTTGCCTAGTTAAATCAAGGTGAAATAAAATTAAATTAAAAAAATAATAATACATTTACGTGATATACTGGACCACTACCAGGCTTATTTCTGCATCTCATAGAGCCAAGGAAGATATAGGAGACACTGGGAGAATCTCATCGTCAGGATTAGTTTAATTGGTAGAAACACACACACACCTTCTCACTGCTTCTTTGTAAAGACAAAGGTCTCTTTAATCAGCGTTATCAGCTCGGGGTGATAATGTTATTTCTTAACACTCAGTAGTGTGTGATTAAATCGACGAGGTCGAGATCCCCATCCGTCTTGGGATTTGGGGAAAAGCGACAAATTAACAAGGTGAATCAAATTATTTTGTTTTGTTTTAATGGCTGGCTAGGAGTTTTGCATATACAGTGCCTTGGGAAGTATTCAGGCCCCTTGACTTTTTCCACATTTTGTTAGGTTATAGCCTTAATCGAAAATGGATTAATCTTTTTTTACCCTCATCAATCTACACAGAATGCCCCATAATGACAAGCTGAAAAATGATATTTTTTTATGTATTCAGACCCTTTACTCAGTACATTGTACTCAGGGTTCAATAATTGGCCCACTATTGTTCTCACTTTATATAAACAACATTGGTGATAATGTCAGATATTGTAATTTCCATTTATATGCAGATGACACAGTGATGTACTCTATTGCTCCAACAGCGGACCAAGCTTTAATGCAGTTGGTGTCTGATTTTAGGATATTACAGGAGTCTCTTTTACAGCTTAAACTTGTTTTAAAAGCTAAGAAAACAAATGTCATGTTTTTTTCTAGGTCTAAACTCTCAGTGAGAAACACTTTTGTAATCACTAGCTTGGATGGTACTCAAATCAAACAGGTCTCTGCATATACATTTTTAGGCTGGTGGTTAGATGATAGGCTCTCTTTTAAAAAACATGTTACTGAATTGGGAAAAAAGCTCAAATTCAAGATAGGGTTCCTTTACAGAAACAGGACCTGTCTGTCTTCCGTAAATAGAAAACAAATTGTGCAGGCTACTTTTATGTCCGTTTTAGATTATGGTGATATTATTTATATGCATGCCTCGGCAAACACATTAAAACCACTGGATTCTATTTACCATTGTGCACTCAGGTTTATCACAGGTGATAGTTACAAAACTCATCACTGTATCCTATATCAACATGTGGGTTGGGCCTCTCTATCTGTGAGGCGAGAGCAACATGCTCTTTTGTTTATTTATAAAGCACTTCTTTTAAAACTACCTCCATATATATCATCATTAATTTCAACACAGATCTGGTCATAGATCTGGTCTCCACAGAGTTGGGAAGGACTGCCTTCATGTCACATCCAGGCCTGAGAAGACAGGCTGGCATGTTTTTGTTTTGGTGTAGGGTTTTTTCCGTTCTAGGTTATCCATTTCTATGTTGGGGTAATGGTTCCCAATTAGAGGCAGCTGAGTGTCGTTACCTCTAATTGAGAACCATATATATGTTTGTAGTTTGCACTAGGGGTTTGTGGGTTATTGTTTGTTACATAGCTAAGTGGTTCAGTCTATTTATATGTTACGATCTTCGGTTTCGTCGTTTTGTTGTTTTTGTCCCAGTTACGTGCTTAATAAATAATGTATACTGGATTCCTCGCTGCGCCTTGGTCTGTCCGTTCAGGAGATCGTGACAGAATAACCCACCATGAAAAGACCAAGCAGCGAGAGAACCTGGAGTACTGGACCTGGGAGGAGGAATTATTTAGAGACGGACCCTGGACTCAGCCTGGAGAGTATCGCCGGCCAAGAGAGGAGCTGGAAGCAGCGGCGGCGGAGCGGCGCAGGTGTGAGGAATTATACGGAGCATGGAACCCGGATAAAGAAAAGTATGTTGGGACTCGCCTGGCTAGGAAGCCCGAAAGTGCACACGAGGAGTTTGGCCGGTTCAGGATGGACTCCTGAGCCAACTCCTCATGCTCTCTGGAGGGAGCGTCGGAGGGAGCGTTGCACTGGTAAGACGCCGTGCTATGCAGTTTTGCGCACGGTGTCTCCAGTGCGCATTCACAGCCCGGTGCGAGAGATTCCAGCGCCACTCATCAGTCAGGGGAGGGTGAGTGTGCAGCCTGGAAGAGTCCCAGTGCGCGTCATGAGTCCATTATGGCCCGTTCCTGCTCCCCGCACCAGAGTTCCAGTGCTCGTCATGAGCCCATCACGGCCGGTTCCTGCTCCTCGCACCAGAGTTCCGGCTAATAGCCCAGGGCCTCCGGTGTGGGACATCAAGCCAGCATGGCCGGCACCGGAGCCGCCACCTGGGACCAAAAGACCCACCCGAAGACCCCCCCATGGACTTTTGGCGCGGTCGGAATCCGTGCCTTTGTGGGGGGGGGGGTACTGTCACGTCCAGGCCTGAGAAGACAGGCTGGCGTGTTTTGTTTTTGTTTTGGTGTAGGGTTTTTTCCGTTCTAGGTTATCCATTTCTATGTTGGGGTAATGGTTCCCAATTAGAGGCAGCTGAGTGTCGTTACCTCTAATTGTGAACCATATATATGTTTGTAGTTTGCACTAGAGGTTTGTGGGTTATTGTTTGTTACATAGCTAAGTGGTTCAGTCTATGTATATGTTACGATCTTCGGTTTCGTCGTTTTTGTCGTTTTTGTACCAGTTACGTGCTTAATAAAGAATGTATACCGGATGTCTCGCTGCGCCTTGGTCTGTCCATTCAGGAGATCGTGACACTTCAGTTCCTTTGCACCTTATTTATGGAACAAACTGCAGATCCAACTTAAGTTAGACACTCTGGTGGCCCTTGCCCAATTCAAAAATATTATGGAGGATCAATATGATGTTGTCTGTGATTGTTTCTGTTGAATTGTGTCTTTGTTTTGAAATGTTCTTGTCTGTATGCCTAGAACTGTACATGTCAACATGTTTACACAGGGCACAGCCGTAAAAGAGATCCAGGTCTCAGTCTGTTTTCCCTGTTAAAATAAAGATGAAAAAAAACAAAAACATTGTTGATGCACCTTTGGCAGCGATTACAGCCTCGAGTCTTAATGGGTATGACACTACAAGCTTGGCAAACCTGTATTTGGGGAGTTTCTCCCATTCTTCTCTGCAGATCCTCTCAAGCTCTGTCAGGTTGGATGGGGAGTGTCTTAGCACAGCTATTTTCAGGTCTCTCCAGAGATGTTAGATCGGGTTCAAGTCCGAGCTCTGGCTGGGCCACTCAAGGACATTTAGAGACCTGTCCCGAAGCCACTCCTGTGTTGTCTTGGCACAATATAAGTAATTCAATCCATTTTAGAATAAGGCTGTAACGTAACAAAATGTGGAAAAAGTCAAGGGACCTGAATACTTTCCTAATGCACTGTATGCATATAAATGAATTTGCTTGTCTGCCGCTGCGATGAGAAAGCTTTTAATGACAGGTTGGAGCGTTTTGACAATGGGAAGGGAAACAGGTGCAAAAACAATGGACACCTCTCTTTAGCCTCTTTACCCATGATCCTCCAGGATGGCGGTCTGTGTTGATCCCCCCCCCAACAGAGAGAGGACTGATGGGAGATCATGTTTTCCACCACTGCAGAAGCTGTGATCCAGTTCTACCATAGAGAATGTGAAAGGAGAACACTACTGGGGAATTATGAGATAGAGATGATGTGTTAGACAGAGAGAGGTGGGAATGTGAGTGTTGGTGCGTGCGTGTACGCATGTGTGAGAGAGAGAGAGAGAGAGAGAGAGAGAGAGAGAGAGAGAAAGATATACAGTACATAAACTCAGCAAAAAAAGAAAGTCCCTTTTTCAGGACCCTGTCTTTCAAAGATAATTTGTAAAAATCCAAATAACTTAACAGATCTTCATTGTAAAGGGTTTGAACACTGTTCACTAACAGCTTACAGACGGTAGGCAATTAAGGTCACAGTTATGAAACTTAGGACACTAAAGAGGCCTTTCTACTGACTCTGAAAAACACCAAAAAGAAAGATGCCCAGGGTCGCTACTCATCTGCGTGAACGTGCCTTAGGCATGCTGCAAGGAGGCATGAGGACTGCAGATGTGGACAATAAATTGCAATGTCCGTTCTGTGAGACGCCTACGACAGCGCTGCAGGGAGACAGGACGGACAGCTGATTGTCCTCGCAGTGGCAGACCACGTGTAACAACACCTGCACAGGATCAGTACATCCAAACATCACACCTGCGGGACAGGTACAGGATGGCAACAACAACTGCCCGAGTTACACCAGGAACGCACAATCCCTCCATCAGTGCTCAGACTGTCCGCAATAGGCTGAGAGAGGCTGGACTGAGGGCTTGTAGGCCTGTTGTAAGGCAGGTCCACACCAAACCGGCAACAACACCGGCAACAACATCGCCTATGGGCACAAACCCACCGTTGCTGGACCAGATAGGACTGGCAAAAAGTGCTCTTCTCTGACGAGTCGCGGTTTCATCTCCCCAGGGGTGATGGTCGGATTTGTGTGTATTGTCGAAGGAATGAGCGTTACACCGAGGCCTGTACTCTGGAGCGGGATCGATTTGGAGGTGGAGGGTCCGTCATGGTCTGGGGCGGTGTGTCACAGCATCATCGGACTGAGCTTGATGTCATTGCAGGCAATCTCAACTCTGTGTGTTACAGGGAAGACATCCTCCTCCCTCATGTGGTACCCTTCCTGCAGACTCATCCTGACATGACCCTCCAGCATAGGGCAGGAATAACATTATATTCATAATGCAGGAATAACATTACACTCATAATGCAGGAATAACATTATATTCATAATGCAGGAATAACATTACACTCATAATGCAGGAATAACAGTATATTCATAATGCAGGAATAACATTATATTCATAATGCAGGAATACCATTATATTCATAATGCAGGAATAACATTACACTCATAATGCCGGAATAACAGTATATTCATAATGCAGGAATAACATTACACTCATAATGCAGTAATACAATTCCATTCATAATGCAGGAATAACATTACACTCATAATGCAGGAATAACATTCCATTCATAATGCAGGAATAACATTACACTCATAATGCAGGAATAACATTACACTCATAATGCAGGAATAACATTCCATTCATAATGCAGGAATAACATTATATTCATAATGCAGGAATGCATAATGCATGAATAACATTATATTCATAATGCAGAAATAACATTGCATTCATAATGCAGAAATAACATTGCATTCATAATGCAGGAATAACATTACACTCATAATGCAGGAATAACATTACACTCATAATGCAGGAATAACATTACACTCAAAATAAAGAAATAGCATTCCATTCATAATGCAGGAATAACATTACACTCATAATGCAGGAATAACATTATATTCATAATGCAGGAATAACATTACACTCATAATGCAGGAATAACATTACACTCATAATGCAGGAATAACATTATATTCATAATGCAGGAATAACATTACACTCATAATGCAGGAATAACATTACACTCATAATGCAGGAATAACATTCCATTCATAATGCAGGAACAACATTACATTCATAATGCAGGAATAACATTACACTCATAATGCAGGAATAACATTCCATTCATAATGCAGGAATAACATTACACCCATAATGCAGGAATAACATTACACTCATAATGCAGGAATAACATTACACTCATAATGCAGGAATAACATTACACTCATAATGCAGGAATAACATTACACTCATAATGCAGGAATAACATTCAATTTATAATGCAGGAATAACATTACACTCATAATGCAGGAATAACATTACACTCATAATGCAGGAATAACATTCCATTTGTCCTCCGGCACCGCAGGTTAAATCTTCCGTCACGTGTGCTGGAAAAATGCCTGGCCATGAAACTATATGGCTGTATAGAATAATAACCTCCATATACTGTACCATCCATCCTCGTTGTTACATCTACAGCTATATGTAAAAACATGCCACCCCGTTTCCTGTTGAACCCCATGGTTGGTAACGTCACATTCTCCCTTTCTCTTTGACTGTGGCGAGGTGATGGTGTTGACATTAAAGTGAGGCTATGGGAACGTAGTGGTAACATTGCAGTAAGGTCGTGGGAACAGTGTGTGTACACAGTACTACTGGGACACACTGATATGGTTCTGTGTTGCTTGTGTCTGAGCCCTGTGTTTAACAGAGTATGTGGTCACGCCTGGGTGAGTTACGGCACTGATCCTGTACTCTCTGTCTCTCTCACCATCATCCTCACACACACACATACGCACTCACACTCCTGCGGCGATATGCAGGTGAGTAGACACAATGCAGTGGAGTGATTGGTGAGTTTGAGTGTATGTGTACGTGCGTGTGTGTGAATAGTGAGTATGTCATGCATGCAAATTGACAGACTGATTAGGTTCCAATGTTTAACTTCTTTGGGAGCAGCGCACGAGGTGACGGTTTTGGAGACCCTGGCGTTCCCAAAGTAAAATGCCTCCCATTCAGGCCCAGAAAATAGGATATGCACATATTTAGTACCATTGGATAGGAAACACTCTGAATGTTCTAAAAGTGTTAACATTTTGTCTGTGAGTAAAACAGAACGGATATGGCAGGCGAAACCCTGAGGACACATTGCCTCATTTAGAGCCCCTCCCTTATGGAAATGCCCTTATAAGGGCATATGAATGCAGTACCTATCGCTTCCTCTGGATGTCAACAGTCTCGAGAAAGTGTTCTGATTCCTTTTAGATGCTTTTAGAGCAGAGAAGAAGAGGAATAAGGAAGTGTCCACGCAGGTCTCAATACAAGTGAATGCACGCTCCCGGCTGGCACGTTCTTTGTTTTTTTCCTTTCTTATCGCCCAGTTTATATTCCAGTTGAAATATTATGCTATTTATACATAAAAGTGTTCCTAAGGATACATTTACAATGATATTTGATTGTTCTTGGACAAGTTTATAGGTATAAGTTGAACGAGTTCTCTTCACGTTTCAATGGAGGAGTCGACGCTGTTTTTTCTGATTATAACGCGCCAACCAAACAGAGATTTATGGATATAATACATTACTTTTTCTAACAAAAGAACCATGGATTGTCTTCGTTGGACACTTGGGAAGCCCTCAGCAGAAGTTCTTCAAAAAGTAATTGATTTGTTTTCGCTGTGAAATGTGTTATGTGTGAACCGTGATAGCTTATGAATTCATGGTAATGGGAAAAATATGTTAGGTGCTACCTTCAAACAATCAAATGTGGTGCTTTCACCGTAAAGCCTTTTTGAAATCTGACAACGCTGTGATATTGCCAAGAAACAGAGCTTTTGATGACTATGAAACACTTGTATATTGGTGCATGTTTAATAATTCAACTTTTGTATTTTGTATTTGGCGCCTTGCATTTCACCTGGTAGCGCCCCACCACTCCCTAAGAAGTTAATGACATTAATTACATCTGGGCCACCAGAAACGTTGTCGGAGGAAGGCTAGTGTATGACGGGACCCTGGATGACATGTCAGCCTGGAGGAATGAGCCCATTCCAGGACCGGACTGGATTAGGGGCAAACAGCTGGTTAGCCGGGCCCCCTTCAGGTCCAGCCTGGGAGCGTTGTGCCTCGCAGACCAGGTTCTCAATACCCCAATCCACAGTGGCAGCATGGCATGAGGTAGGATGGTGAAGTTAAATCGGGAAAACAGGAGGGCCCACCGGGAATGCCTGGAGTTGAGGCGCTTGGCTGTACGGAGATATTCCAGGTTTTTATGGTCGGTCCAGACCAGGAATGGCTGTTCTGCTCCTTCCAGCCAGTGCCTCCGCTCTTCCAACGCCATCTTCAATGCCTGTAGTTCTCGGTTGCCAACATCGTAGTTCCTTTCAGCAGGATTGAGACGATGGGACAGGAAGGCACAGGGATGAAACTTCTGGTCCTGGGCAGATCGCTGGGACAAGATGGCCCCCACTCCAACATCCGAAGCATCCACTTCCACCACAAATTGACGTGAGGGGTCCGGATGGATGAGGATGGGTGCTGTTGCGGACATGAACCAATGCTTCATGTCCACAAAGGCTTTGTCGACAGCTGGAGACCATTTGAACCGTACCTTGGGAGAGGTGAGTGCTGAGAGGGGGGCCGCCAGGGTGCTGTAGTCCCAAATTAAACGGCGGTAGAAGTTAGCAAAACCAAAAACCGTTGCAACTGCACCCTGGATGTTGGTTGAGGCCAGTCCACCACTGCTTTCACCTTTCCATGATCCATCTGAACATTGCCCTCAGCAATGACATCCCAGAAAGGTGGAACTCACACTTCTTGGCTTTAACGAATAGTTGGTTCTCCAGGATGTGCTGAAGGACCTGTCTGACATGAAGAACATGTTATTGTGCAGATCGGGAAAAACACAGGATGTCGTCAAGGTACACGAACACAAACCGGTTTAGCATGTCCCGAAGCACATCATTGACCAAAGCCTGGAAAACAGCGGGGACGTTGGTGAGTCCAAATGGCATGACCTGGCATGACTCATAATGTCCACTGGCTGTGTTGAAGGCTGTCTTCCACTCATCCCCCTCGCGTATCCGAACCAGGTGATAGCCATTTCGAAGGTCCAACTTGGAAAATATGGTGGCCCCCTGGAGAGGTTCAAACGCCGAAGAGAGGAGAGGTAGGGGGTAACGATTATTGACAGTAATGTCAATAAGTCCCCGGTAGTCAATGCATGGACGCAGGGTCTTGTCCTTCTTCTCCACAAAGAAAAACTCTGTGCCGGCAGGAGATGCAGACGAACGGATGGCCCCAGTGGCCAGAGACTCCTCTATGTACTCCTCCATAGCTTTGGTCTCTGGTACAGACAGATAATATAATCGACCCCGAGGTGGTGTAGTGCCTGGGAGAAGATCAGTGGCACAATCATAAGGACGGTGCGGGGGAAGGGAAGTAGCATGTGCCTTACTGAACACTTCCAGGAGGTCATGGTATTCTGTAGGAATAGCAGAGACATCCACAGTCTTGCTAACCTCCTGAGGAAGAGGGCATGAGGAAGGCTGTGCTGCTTGAAGGCAGTGGGGATGGCAAAATGGGCTCCAACCCAGGATGGAGCTCGTGGTCCAGTCAAGCACAGGATTGTGCTTTTGTAGCCAGGAAAATCCCAAAACAACCGGAACATGGGGAGATGCAATGAGGAGGAACTGTATTGCCTCACTGTGGTTACCAGAAACCCGTAAATTGAACAGGCACAGTACTTTGGGTGACTTCCCCTATAGAGCGGCCGTCCAGTGCCCTAGCATCCATGGGCACAGAGAGAGGCTGAGTGGGAATACCAATCTCCGCAGCTATCGTGGCATCATAAAACTTCTCCCCACAGCACAAGAGCAAAAAGGGGTGTGCAGGTGATGGGAATTAGGGAACTCCCAGTCTGACTCACCATAGTACTGGTACCCACTAGAGACAAGGGTTTCCTAATAGGGCAGGTAGCTATAAAATGTCCTTCCCCTCCGCGGTACAGAAGACAGTTATTGTTCATCCTTCGTGAGCGTTCCCCGACTGATAACCTAGCTCTTCCAATTGCATAGAGTCAAGAGTATCCATCTCACCCATCATAGATTCCAGAGAGTGCTCGGGTGGCTTCGAATCCTCTCGGAAGAGCTGCCTTCGGAAACTTCCGGATTCCCTTGGAGTTGAACGTGCCATAGCAGGTGCACGAGTGTGCCCGAGACCAGGCCTCCTTTTACTCTTGCGTTCCTCTAGGCGTCCATCAATTTTAATGGTAAGGGCGATAAGGGAGTCGAGATCCATCGGCAATTCCCGAGCAGATAACTCATTGTTTACCTCGTCAGATAATCCGTGCAGAAAAGTCGCGGAAAGAGACTCCAGATTCCAGCCACTCTCGGCGGCCTGCGTGTGAAAATCAACCGCATAGTCTGCCACAATATGGGAGTTTTGACATAAGTCAAGCAGTTTACTGGCCACCTTTCACCTGGAAACCGGAGACTGAAATACCTTTCTCACTTCTGCCATGAAATCCTCCAGATGACCACAAATGGCAGATTGTTGCTCCCAAACTGCCGCAGCCCAGGAGAGCACCCTTCACGACATTAGCGTAAGAATACACACTATCTTCGATCTGTCTGAAGGAAACGAATTCCCCGAATATTCGCTCCGGAGGAGGTAAGCGGGGTTCTCGGGGAGTCGGGGTAGGCTGTACAAATTCACCAAAGAGAGGGGAAGAAATACTGGGTGTTTGGAGTTTTTCAGAGATGGCAGGCAGCCTCTGAGCTAACTACCTGATTTGCTCCATAATAGCCTTTAACACATGGTCGTGGCGTTCCGTCAAGGACCTGAGCCCTTCCAAAAGGCCCTGTACCAACTCCTCATGTCTCCTAATGGTGGCTCCCTGCAGGGAGACAGCGTGGTGGAGCTGGTCCAAGTCTGCTGGGTCTGTCAGGGCCAGTTCGTACTATCAAGGCACAAGGCGAGACCCAGATGCAGACACAGGAGGCAGATGGTTGGAGTCTTACAATCTTTAATAATCCAAAGGGGTAGGCAGGAGAATGGTCGTGGATAGGCCAGATCAGAGACCAGGAGGTACAGAGTGGCAGACAGACTCATGGTCAAGGCAGGCAGAATGGTCAGGCAGGTGGGAACAGAGTCCAGAAACAGGCAAGGGTCAAAACCGTGAGGACTAGAAAAAGGAGAATAGCAAAAGGAGTACGGGGAAGAACACACTGGTTGACTTGACTAAACATACAAGACAAACTGGCACAGAGAGACAGGAAACACAGGGATAAATACACAGGGGAAAATAAGCGGCACCTGGAGGGGGTGGAGACCATTACAAGAACAGGTGAAACAGATCAGGGCGTGACACATTGGGTGTTCCCACCTGTCAATCAGCTCAAGGATCTCTCCGCTTTGATCCTATTGCTGTCTTCTCACCAAGCAACCACATCCTTCTAGAAGAGCAGCCACATCCTTCTAGAAGAGCAACCACATCCTTCTAGAAGAGCAGCCACATCCTTCTAGAAGAGCAACCACATCCTTCTAGAAGAGCAGCCACATCCTTCTTAAAGAGCAGCCACATCCTTCTTAAAGAGCAGCCACATCCTTCTTAAAGAGCAGCCACATCCTTCTAGAAGAACAGCCACATTCATCTTAAAGAGCAGCCACATCCTTCTTAATGAGCAGCCACATCCTTCTAGAAGAACAGCCACATCCTTCTTAAAGAGCAGCCACATCCTTCTTAAAGAGCAGCCACATCCTTCTAGAAGAACAGCCACATCCTTCTTAAAGAACAGCCACATCCTTCTAGAAGAGCAGCCACATCCTTCTTAAAGAGCATCCACATCCTTCTTAAAGAGCAGCCACATCTAGAATGTCCGGTGTGATCAGAATGCTGACATGTTCAGAACATTGCAGATAGAAATGTGAAATACAGAACTGGCACAATTACTCTCTATATCAAGAAATCTAGACTACACAATAAGTTTGTTCTAAACAATACATCTTGTTTCCTTTGGGCTTGTTTTTAGATGCCTTTAACCATACCTATCTTAACTCCGGTACCTATCTTAACTCCGCTACCTATCTTAACTCTCCTACCTATCTTAACTCCGTTAACTATCTTAACTCTCCTACCTATCTTAACTCCGTTACCTATCTTAACTCTCCTACCTATCTTAACTCCTCTACCTATCTTAACTCTCCTACCTATCTTAACTCCTCTACCTATCTTAACTCTCCTACCTATCTTAACTCCTCTACCTATCTTAACTCTCCTACCTATCTTAACTCTGTTAACTATCTTAACTCTCCTACCTATCTTAACTCTGTTAACTATCTTAACTCTCCTACCTATCTTAACTCCGTTACCTATCTTAACTCCGCTACCTATCTTAACTCCACTACCTATCTTAACTCCGTTACCTATCTTAACTCCGGTACCTATCTTAACTCCACTACCTATCTTAACTCCACTACCTATCTTAACTCCTTTACCTATCTTAACTCCACTACCTATCTTAACTCCGCTACCTATCTTAACTCCGCTACCGATCTTAACTCCGGTACCTATCTTAACTCCGTTACCTATCTTAACTCCACTACCTATCTTAACTCCGCTACCTATCTTAACTCCGCTACCTATGTTAACTCCGGTACCTATCTTAACTCCGTTACCTATCTTAACTCCTTTACCTATCTTAACTCTCCTACCTATCTTAACTCCTCTATCTATCTTAACTCTCCTACCTATCTTAACTCCTCTACCTATCTTAACTCTCCTACCTATCTTAACTCCTCTACCTATCTTAACTCTCCTACCTATCTTAACTCCTCTACCTATCTAAACTCTCCTACCTATCTTAACTCTCCTACCTATCTTAACTCCGTTAACTATCTTAACTCTCCTACCTATCTTAACTCCGTTAACTCTCCTAACTCTCCTACCTATCTTAACTCCTCTACCTATCTTAACTCTCCTACCTATCTTAACTCCGTTACCTATCTTAACTTCTCAAGGACCAGTGGGGCGCTAGCGGGCTGCTCCCGACACTACCAGGTAAAATGTAAAGCGCCAAATTCAAAATCCAAAAGTTGAATTATTAAACATCCACCAATATACAAGTGTTCCATACTCATCAAAAGCTCTGTTTCTTGGCAATATCACAGCGTTGTCAGATTTCAAAAAGGCTTTACGGTGAAAGCAGCACATTTCATTGTTTGAGGGTAGCACCTCACATATTTTTCCAATAGCCATGTATCGATTAGCCATCATGGCACACACATAACACATTTCACAGCGAAAACAAATCAATTACCTGTTGAACAACTTCTGCTGAGGTCATCCTAAGTGTCCAACGAAGACAATCCATGGTTCTTTTGTTAGAAAAAGTAATGTATTTTATCCATAAATCCTCCATTTGGTTCATGGCGTTATAATCAGAAACGACAGCTTCCACTACTCCATTAAAACGTGACTCGAACTCGTTCATCTTATACCTATAAACTTGTCCAAGAACAATCAAACATAGTTTTAAATGTATCCTTAGGAACACTTTTACGTATATTTACTATTATAAATCAACCGGAATATAAACTGATCGATAACGACGGTAAAAAAGACACTGCGCGCTTTTACGGGAACGCGCCCAGCCTACTGTTGTCATCAAGGGGACTTCCTTGTTTGGTCTTTTTCTCTGGTCTTACTCATCCAAAATGAAAAAAATACACTGTCTCGAGACTGTTGACATCATAAGGAAGCAACGTGTACTGCATTCATATGCCCTTATATGGTCATTTGCATTAGGGAAGGGGTTCCCAAATGAGTTGTGTCAAAATCACTTTTTCCAGGACAGAAATTCCTCGGGGTTTCGCCTGCAAAATGCGTTCTGTTTTACTCACAGACAAATGGTTAACAGTTTTGGAAAATTCAGAGTGTTTCATATCCAATGGTACCAAAAAAGTATTTAGTCAGCCACCAATTGTGCAAGTTCTCTCACTTAAAAAGATGAGAGAGGCCTGTAATTCTCATCATAGGTACACTTCAACTATGACAGACAAAACGAGGAAAAAAAATCCAGAAAATCACATTGTAGGATTTTTTATGAATTTATTTGCAAATTATGGTGGAAAATAAGTATTTGGTCACATACAAACAAGCAAGATTTCTGGCTCTCACAGACCTGTAACTTCTTCTTTAAGAGGCTCCTCTGTCCTCCACTCGTTACCTGTATTAATGGCACCTGTTTGAACTTGTTATCAGTATAAAGACACCTGTCCACAACCTCAAACAGTCACACTCCAAACTCCACTATGGCCAAGACCAAAGAGCTGTCAAAGGACACCAGAAACAAAATTGTAGACCTGCACCAGGTTGGGAAGACTGAATCTGCAATAGGTAAGCAGCTTGGTTTGAAGAAATCAACTGTGGGAGCAATTATTAGGAAATGGAAGACATACAAGACCACTGATAATCTTCCTCGATCTGGGGCTCCACGCAAGATCTCACCCGTGGGGTCAAAATGATCACAAGAACGGTGAGCAAAAATCCCAGAACTACACGGGGACCTAGTGAATGACCTGCAGAGAGCTGGGACCAAAGTAACAAAGCCTACCATCAGTAACACACTACGCCGCCAGGGACTCAAATCCTGCAGTGCCAGACGTGTCCCCCTGGTTAAGCCAGTACATGTTCAGGCCCGTCTGAAGTTTGCTAGAGAGCATTTGGATGATCCAGATGAGGATTGGGAGAATGTCATATGGTCAGATGAAACCAAAATATAACTTTTTGGTAAAAACTCAACTCGTCGTGTTTGGAGGACAAAGAATGCTGAGTTGCATCCAAAGAACACCATACCTACTGTGAAGCATGGGGGTGGAAACATCATGCTTTGGGGCTGTTTTTCTGCAAAGGGACCAGGACGACTGATCCGTGTAAAGGAAAGAATGAATGGGGCCATGTATTGTGAGATTTTGAATGAAAACCTCCTTCCATCAGCAAGGGCATTGAAGATGAAACGTGGCTGGGTCTTTCAGCATGACAATGATCCCAAACACACCGCCCGGGCAACGAAGGAGTGGCTTCGTAAGAAGCATTTCAAGGTCCTGGAGTGGCCTAGCCAGTCTCCAGATCTCAACCCCATAGAAAATCTTTGGAGGGAGGTGAAAGTCCGTGTTGCCCAGCGACAGCCCCAAAACATCACTGCTCTAGAGGAGATCTGCATGGAGGAATGGGCCAAAATACCAGCAACAGTGTGTGAAAACCTTGTGAAGACTTACAGAAAACGGTTGACCTCATTGCCAACAAAGGGTATATAACAAAGTATTGAGATAAACTTTTGTTATTGACCAAATACTTATTTTCCACCATAATTTGCAAATAAATAAATTAAAAATCCTACAATGTGATTTTCTGGATTTCTTTTTCTCATTTCGTCTGTCATAGTTGAAGTGTACCTATGATGAAAATTACAGGCCTCTCTCATCTTTTTAAGTTGGAGAACTTGCACAATTGGTGGCTGACTAAATACTTTTTTGCCCCACTGTATGCATATCCTATTTTCTGGGCCTGAATGGGAGGCATTTTACTTTGGGCACGCCAGGCTCTCCAAAACCGACCCCTCAGCTGCCTCTCCCTAACAAGTTAACTCCGGTAAATATCTTAACTCCTCTACCTATCTTAACTCCGCTACCTATCTTAACTCCTCTACCTATCTTAACTCCGCTACCTATCTTAACTCCGGTACCTATCTTAACTCCGCTACCTATCTTAACTCCGCTACCTATCTTAACTCCGCTACCTATCTTAACTCCACTACCTATCTTAACTCCACTACCTATCTTAACTCCGTTACCTATCTTAACTCCACTACCTATCTTAACTCCGTTACCTATCTTAACTCTGTTAACTATCTTAACCGCTACCTATCTTAACTCTGGTACATATCTTAACTCCACTACCTATCTTAACTCCGTTACCTATCTTAACTCCGTTACCTATCTTAACTCCTTTACCTATCTTAACTCCTTTACCTATCTTAACTCCGGTACCTATCTTAACTCCACTACCTATCTTAACTCCACTACCTATCTTAACTCCTTTACCTATCTTAACTCCGGTACCTATCTTAACTCCACTACCTATCTTAACTCCACTACCTATCTTAACTCCGTTACCTATCTTAACTCCTTTACCTATCTTAACTCCTTTACCTATCTTAACTCCGGTACCTATCTTAACTCCACTACCTATCTTAACTCCACTACCTATCTTAACTCCTTTACCTATCTTAACTCCACTACCTATCTTAACTCCACTACCTAGCTTAACTCCACTACCTAGCTTAACTCCTTTACCTAGCCTAATAAGTAACGCAATTTTTCATAGTGACATTTTCACAGACACTTACCCAGTATATCTCGCTCTGAATATGGATTTAAATCTTTTCCCAGGGATTTGCAATATGGTCCATTTGTATCCACTCATATAGGCTACAAAAACATGCATCAGAGAGTAGGAAGAGAGAGACACATTACCGCGATCATATCTCCCAACCACAGCAGCTAATGAACTAAAGCCTGTTATATATTATGGTAATGTATGCAGCTGGCAGTGTGATGTGCTTGTATGGTAGGAGAGGAGCAATGAATGAGGGATGGTGATGAATACAGCATGCAGACAGACATACAGACAGACAGACAGAGTGGTGGTGGGTCCCCTTGATAAAGATTCACTTATTTATGAAAGAGAAACCAAATCATCACCCTCTCTCTACACCTCTCTCTGCTGCCTCTCTCCCCCTCTTACACACCCAGACCCAGGGAGTAGGGTGTGTGTGACTATTGATGCAGGGAGTCTCAGGGATGATATGCACAGTAGGAGGTATTAGAGAGAGAGAGTGAGTGAGTGCAGCGAAAGAAGAAGAGAGGAGAGAAGAAGTGAACAATGCTCGTCCTGTGCTGGCAGACTGTGCTGGAAGCAAAGATAGCATCGCCGCCCCATTCAACGACCCAGTCTGTCTCCTGCTCCTCCCAGAAGCACATTCAACACAGAGAGAGAGAAAGCGAGAGAGCGAGAGAGCGAGAGAGCGAGAGAGAGAGAGAGAGAGAGAGAGAGAGAGAGAGAGAGAGAGAGAGAGAGAGAGAGCAACAGAGAGCGTCAGAGAGCGACAGACAGAACGAGTGAGTGAGAGCGAGAGAAAGATGTATTCGTAAATGGCCGTGAGACAGCAAGAAAGGGGAGAGACGGCTGGGGAGAGACGGTTGGGGAGAGACGGCTGGGGAGAGACAGTTGGAGAGAGACAGTTGGGGAGAGACAGTTGGGGAGAGACATTTGGGGAGAGACAGTTGGGGAGAGACAGTTGGGGAGAGACAGTTGGGGAGAGACAGTTGGAGAGAGACAGTTGGGGAGAGACATTTGGGGAGAGACAGTTGGGGAGAGACAGTTGGGGAGAGACAGCTGGGGAGAGACAGCTGGGGAGAGACAGCTGGGGAGAGACAGTTGGGGAGACACAGTTGGAGAGAGACAGTTTAGGAGAGACAGTTGGGGAGAGACAGTTGGAGAGAGACAGTTGGGGAGAGACAGTTGGGGAGAGACAGTTGGGGAGAGACAGTTGGGGAGAGACAGTTGGAGAGAGACAGTTGGGGAGAGACAGTTGGGGAGAGACAGTTGGGGAGAGACAGTTGGGGAGAGACAGTTGGAGAGAGACAGTTGGGGAGAGACAGTTGGGGAGAGACAGTTGGGGAGAGACAGTTGGGAGAGACAGTTGGAGAGAGACAGTTGGGAGAGACAGTTGGGGAGAGACAGTTGAGGAGACACAGTTGGAGAGAGACAGTTGGGGAGAGACAGTTGGAGAGAGACAGTTGGGGAGAGACATTTGGGGAGAGACAGTTGGGGAGAGACAGTTGGGGAGAGACAGTTGGGGAGAGACAGTTGGGGAGAGACAGTTGGGGAGAGACAGTTGGGGAGAGACAGTTGGGGAGAGACATTTGGGGAGAGACAGTTGGGGAGAGACAGTTGGGGAGAGACATTTGGGGAGAGACAGTTGCGGAGAGACAGCTGGGGAGAGACAGTTGGGGAGAGACAGTTGGGGAGAGACAGTTGGGGAGAGACATTTGGGGAGAGACAGTTGGGGAGAGACAGTTGGGGAGAGACAGTTGGGGAGAGACATTTGGGGAGAGACAGTTGGGGAGAGACAGTTGGGGAGAGACATTTGGGGAGAGACAGTTGCGGAGAGACAGCTGGGGAGAGACAGCTGGGGAGAGACAGTTGGGGAGAGACAGTTGGGGAGAGACAGTTGGGGAGAGACAGTTGGAGAGAGACAGTTGGGGAGAGACAGTTGGGGAGAGACAGTTGGGGAGAGACAGTTGGGGAGAGACAGTTGGAGAGAGACAGTTGGGGAGAGACATTTGGGGAGAGACAGTTGGGGAGAGACAGTTGGGGAGAGACAGTTGGAGAGAGACAGTTGGGGAGAGACAGTTGGAGAGAGACAGACAGAGACAGAAGTACAACATGGTGAGCTGAGGCAAGAAAAACACTGCATTCCATCATGAATGAACGCTCCATTCCGAGCTCTTCACAACCAAAGACCCTCTAGTGTACAAGATACTCCACCACCACTTAATTTCCACAGTCTGCTCTCATTGTCCTTCAATCAGAGCGTCGCAATTATTTCTCCATTTTAGTATCTCTGCTTTTTCACATACAGCTCAAAATAACCCTTACAAACCAGGACACGTTTCAGTGAAGATCTGTAATGAAGGGGTGTTTTCAATCCATATCGCAGAAGTATCTTGGAAGATCCGCCTTATAATGTAAAGGCCCAGTGCTGTCAAAATCGACATATACCTGTGTTTTATATACTGTATATGTCCACACTATGAGGTTGGAATAATACAGTGAAATTGTCTTAAAGGTGTACAAGAGCTCTTTGAAAAGAAATTTCTGCCTGTTTTGGTGGGATGAAGTGTAAGTCTGCCTGGCGACATCACTAGCAATTAAGTTAGTTAATAGACCAATATAATAGAGGGAGTTTTAAACCTCTCTGCCAATAACAGCTAGTTTTCAGGTTACATATCCCTCCCATTTGGCTAGTCCCATTAGGCCCCTCACTCAGACCACTCCCAGATAGTCCTAGCTAAATTTTTGTTTGAGAAATTGCTCTTTGCTATTTCTGTAAATTTTTTACCTATTTAATTGAAAACTCTCACTCACTCAACCGCATCACGCCGGCTGGCGCATTTGGGCTCTCCATTTCTGTCTGTCTCTGGTCATCTTGTCCACCTTGCCCCTGCTCTGCTAATATTGTTGTAGATCTGTCTCTATTGTCCTCCGTCACGTTGACTTGGGCCTCCTCCTCTTACGCATGCCATCTGGGGTCCAATGGACTTGGGATGGAGTCTGAACTCTTTCTCAGGACGTGACCCATCCAGCTCCAGCGGCGGCGTCTCTCAAGTATTTGCATCCATGGCTTCTTTATTAGTCTGAGGAGGTTGGTGTTTGATATTGTGTTTGTCCAGAAGATGTGCGTGATTCTCCGGAGACAAGTTTTGTGGAAGGTATCTGTAGCTTGTATCTCCTCACTTCGTTTGTAAACTGTGCCAGCTTTTCCGGACCCAAACATTGTTGGAACATTCCATAAGCTAACGTGCACTTGGTTATTGGTGTTCAGTGCTCCCATCTTCACGTACCCAGTTTCCCCATAGGCTTTCACTGATGGCGGTCATACACATCTGGGATTCTGGGATATCTTTGCATCCAGTTGTAGAAGTGTAATTTATTGCTCTTTCTGTAGCACAAGGGTTTTACAGGATGGCGATGATAGCCCCATGCCTAACTATCTACCATTTCTGGTTTCGAGAGATTTTGGAGATTATTTGTTAGTCCTCCCCCCTAGCCTTTTGTCTTCCTGGTGATGGATTACTGTCTCAAACCATGTGAGACCAGACAGGCTTTGGGTCATGTACAAGCTTCCCCGGGACATCAAGCCCAACCAACTCCTGCTGCTGTGTAGTGAAAGCTATAACCGAAAGCCAACAGAATATGTTTCTTTTTTTGGTTTTAGCAGCTCATACCAGCATCGCGAGACAGAAAAACTATCACAGTAAGGTACTTAATTGTTACCCAGATATGGTTTTAATATTGAGATAAAAACGTCTGCGTTGGACCCTCTGCGTTCGCAGAGACTGCGTTCAAGGTAATCGCTGCATACGTCGGCTCAATCAGAAATTGCCATTACAATTGTTGTACTTCACTAAGACTTCCTTGATACTAACTCAATACTTCCTAGATATTTCCTCGACTCTTCCGTGACACGTCCTCAATACTTCCTCTACACTTCCTCGGTACTTCATTTTTTGGACCTATCAAATCAGATTTTTTTTTTTTTTTTTTTTTTTTGAGCTGGTCAGATTGGTCAAAAGAACAATTAGTGAAAAAAAGAACAGAATTGTCCTTCCTGTGTAAATGTAGCCCAGGTTGCCCATATGTGCTACTAATGTTTCAGCCTCTCTCCATGTGACACACAGGGACAATAGGAGCAGGAATAAGCCCTGTAATTACATTTAAGCTGAAGAGAGCTCTCTCTCTCTCACACACACACACACACACACACACACACACACACACACACACACACACGAGACACCTTGGGTTAGCATGAGTGACGTTCCAGACTCTTGAGGTAAATGCCCGCTAATCTTAACCCCACCCTGATCTCTGCCTCACTAAGAGGTAATTACACTGATGTCTAAGTTGTGTGTGTGTGTGTGTGTGTGAAAGAGAGAGAGATAATGCAATAACGAAAGAGAACAGTTGGTAGAGCATGACATTTGCCACGCCAGGGTATGGGATTTGATTCCCACATTGGACCAGTAAGAAAAAAATTGCAAAATGTATCCACTCACTACCTTAAGTCGCTCTGGATAAGACTGTCTGCTAAATGACTAGAATGTAAATATATAAATGTAGAACAAGAGAGAAGAGAGAGTGTGTATGAGTGTATTTATTTATAAAATATGCTATTATCAAGTGTTGGCTTGTCCATAGATGACTGTGAATGTCATGTTACTTTTATTTAACTAGACAAGTCAGTTAAGAACAGATTCTTACTTTACAATGACGGCCATCACCGGCCATACCCAGATGACGTGTACCGTCCTATGTGACTCCCAATCACGAACAGTTGTGATACAGCTTGGATTTGAACCAGGGTGTCTGTAGTGACACCTCCAGCACTGAAATGCAGTGCCTTAGACCGCTGCGCCAGTCAAGAGTTTGTTCTTATGGTATTAATGTCCTTTGATGAGGATGATAATATGTGTGTGTATTCTTTTTTAGGGTACCTTTAATATTGTAGATAGATTGTGGCTTCTATTGTGTCACGTCCAGGCCTGAGATGACAGGCTGGCGTGTGTTGTTTTGTTTTTGGTGTAGGGTTTTTTATGTTCTAGGTGTTCTATTTCTATGTTGGGGTAATGGTTCCCAATTAAAGGCAGCTGTGTGTCGTTGTCTCTAATTGGGAACCATATATATATTTGGGATTTTCATTTAGGTTTTGTTGGTGATTGTAAGTTCATAGCTGTGTTTGTCTGTTCAGTTATGTTCTTCGTTACGGTCTTCGTTTGTTGTGTTGTATATTTTCCCAGTTTACGTCCGTTATTAAAATGTATACTGGAAGCATCGCTGCGTCTTGGTCTGTCCGTATAGAAGATCGTGACATATTGATGCAATGGTCTGCACTATTTCCAATCCCCCCTTCCAATATTTGTTTCTATATATACAGTACCAGTCAAAAGTTTCGACACACCTACTCAATCAAGGGTTTTTCTTTATTTTGACTATTTTCTACATTGTAGAATAAAAGTGAAGACAACAAAACTATGAAATAACACATATGGAATAATGTAGTAACCACAAAAGTGTTAAACACATCCAAATATATTTTACATTTGAGATTCTTCAAAGTAGCCACCTTGATGACAGCTTTTCACAGTCTTGAGTAGGTGTGTCCAAACTTTGGACTGGTACTGTTTAAACATATAATATACACTATTATACACTACCCTTCGAAAGTTTGTGGTCACTAAGAAATGTCCTTGTTTTTGAAGGAAAATCACATTTTTGGTCCATTAAAATAACATCAAATTGATCAGAAATACAGTGTAGACATTGTTAATGTTGTAAATGACTATTGTAGCTGGAAATGGCAGATTTTGTATGAAATATCTACATAGGCGTACAGAGACCCATTATCAGCAACCATCACTCCTGTGTTCCAATGGCACATTGTGTTAGCTAGTCCAAGTTTACAATTTCAAAAGGCTAATTGATCATTAGAAAACCCTTTGCAATTATGTTAGCACAGCTTAAAACTGTTGTTCTGATTAAAGAAGCAATACAATTGGCATTCTTTAGACTATTTGAGTATCTGGAGCATCAGCATTTGGCAAGAAACAAAGGACTTTCTTCTGAAACTTGTCAGTCTATTTTTGTTCTGAGAAATGAAGGCTCTTCCATGCTCGAAATTGCCAAGAAACTGATGATCTCGTACAACGCTGTGTACTACTCCCTTCACAGAACAGCGCAAACTGGCTCTAACCAGAATAGAAAGAGTAGTGGGAGGCCCCGGTGCACAACTGATCAAGAGGACAAGTACATTAGAGTGTATAGTTTGAGAAACAGATACCTCACAAGTCCTCAAATGGCAGCTTCATTAAATAGTACCCGCAAAACACCAGTCTCAATGTCAACAGTGAAGAGGCAATTCCGGGATGATGGCCTTCTAGGCAGAGTTCCTTTGTCCAGTGTCTGTGTTCTTTTGCCCATCTTAATCTTTTATTTTTATTGGCCAGTATGAGATATGGATTTTTCTTTGTAACTCTGCATAGAAGGCCAGCTTCCCGGAGTCGCCTCTTCACTGTTGGCGTTGAGACTGGTGTTTTGCCCAAATACAGTGAAAGTAAGATACTTAGTCAGTTGTACAACTGAATGCAGTCAACTGAAATGTGTATTCCGCATTTAACCCAACCCCTCTGAATCAGAGAGGTGCAGGGGGCTGGCTTAATCGACATCCACGTGTTTGGCGCCCGTGGGTTAACTGCCTTGCTCGGGGGCAAAATGACTGATTTTTACCTTGTCAGCTCAGGGATTCGATCCAGAAACCAACCTGTCGCCCCAAGTATTCAGACCCCTTGACTGTTACGTTACAGCCTTATTCTAAACTGGATTTTAGCAATCCTCAGTAATCTACACACAATACCCCACACTGACAAAGCGAAAACAGGTTTTACCTGATTTTCATAAGTATTCTGACCCTTTGCTATGAGATTCGAAATTGAGCTCAGGTGCGTCCTGTTTCCATTTATCATCCTTGAGATGTTTCTACAAGAGATGAGAGATGAGAGATGAGATGAGTCCACCTGTTGCAAATTAAATTGATTGGGCATGATTTGGAAAGGCACAAACCTGTATGTACAAGGTCCCACAGTTGACGGTGCATGTCAGAGCAAAAACCAAGCCATGAGGTTGAAAGAATTGTTCGTAGAGCTCAGAGACAGGATTGTGTCGAGGCACAGATCTGGGGAAGGGTACCAAAACATTTCTGCAGCATTGAAGGTCCCCAAGAACACAGTGGCCTCCATCATTCTTAAATGGAAAAAGTTTGGAACCACCAATACTCTTCCTCGAGCTGACCGCCCGGACAAATTGAGCAATCAGGGGAGAAGGGCCTTGGTCAGAGAGGTAACCAAGAACCAGATGGTCACTCTGACAGAGCTCTAGACTTCCTCTGTGGCGATGGGAGAACCTTCCAGAAGGACAACCATCTCTGCAGCACTCCACCAATCAGGCCTTTATGGTAGATTGGCCAGATGGAAGCCACTCCTCAGTAAAATACACATGACAGCCCGCTTGGAGTTTGCCAAAAGGACTCTCAGACCATGAGAAACAAGATTCTCTGGTCTGATGAAACCAAGATTGAACTCTTTGGCCTGAATGCCAAGCGTCACGAAACCTGGCACCATCCTTAGGTTGACGCATGGTGGTGGCAGCATCATGCTGCGGGGATGTTTTTCAGCGGCAGGGACTGGGTGACTAGTCAGGAGTACAGACAGATCCTTGATGAAAATCTGCTCCAGAGTGCTCAGGACCTCAGACTGGGGCGAAAGTTCACCTTTCAGCAGGACAACGACCCTAAGCACACAGCCAAGACAACACAGGAGTGCCTTCCAATCAAAATAGAAAAAAATATTGGTCACATACACATGATTAGCAGATGTTAACGCGAGTGTAGCGAAATGTTTGTGCTTCTAGTTCCAACTATGCACTAATATCTAACAAGTAATCGAACAAATTCACAACAACTACCTCATACACACAAATACACACACGTAAAGGGATGAATAAGATGAATATATGGATGAGCGATGGCCGAACGGCATAGGCAAGATGCAGTAGATGGTATAGAATACAGTATATACATATGATATGAGTAATGTAGGATATGTAAACATTATTTAAGTGGCATTATTAAAAGTGACTAGCGATACCTTTATTAAGACCAGAGATTTGAGTCAGTATGTTGGCAGCAGCCTCTCTCTGTTAGTGATGGCTGTTTAACAGTCTGATGGCCTTGAGATAGAAGCTGTTTTTCAGTCTCTCGGTCCCAGCTTTGATGCACATGTACTGACCTCGCCTTTTGGATGATAGCGGTGTGAACAGGCAGTGGCTCGGGTGGTTGTTGTACTTGATTATCTTTTTGGCCTTCCAGTGACATTCCTGTGCAGGTAGTTTGCCCTTGGTGATGCGTTGTGCAGACCGCACTACCCTCTGGAGAGCCTTGCGGTTGAAGGTGGTGCAATTGCCATACCAGGCGGTGATGCAGCCCAAACAGAATTCTCTCGATTGTACATCTGTAAACGTTTGTGAGTGTTTTAGATGACAAGCCAAATTTCTTCAGCCTCTTGAAGTTGAATCAAATCAAATCATATGTATTTATAAA